>WBNO01017178.1:197968-216020 GCA_013400575.1 Peucedramus taeniatus | reverse complement strand
CTACAGCAGTGATGGACATGCTCCAGGTCTCTTCATGCACTATTAGTGATGTTGTCTCTCCCTTTTAGCTTTCAGAGTTTCATAAACCATATGGTATTAAATTAGTGCTGTGCAGGCCTCAAGTTGCCAAAATAGCGATACAAGAAAAATACAGTTTCCCACACAACTTTCTTCAATGTAACAAGCACAAGAAGCAAAAAAAAAAAAAAACCAACCAAACAAACAAACAAAAACACCACCACCAAAATCACTGCTTTGTAACAAAATAACAAAATCCAGTTCTTAAGCTCCAGTATTTGTATTGTATATACCCTACATGGTTTGTTTTGTGATATTCCTTCCTCACTTGCTTCTCCAAAGTTCCAGCACTTTTTAGATATTCACAATAACAGGATCCATAACATCAGCTTCACATTTACACAATGAATCCAAAGGTTCCTGAAGTGACACTCCTACCTAAGCTGCAAGATTTACAGGTGATACACCAATAGGTGCCAAGATAAATATTGAACTTATTGCAAAGCTGAAGACATTGACACTTAGGTTCCTTCCAGTAAAAGTAGTTCCAGTCTTAGTGCTGCCTTAGTAAATGGCAGTCATCTATCAGAGCCCACTCTGTGCCCATCTTGCTCATGTGCTCATCTTGCTGCTTGGGTTTTAACTTCAGTTTGGACCATTATCAAATCATTAAAAAAACCAAACCAAACCAAACCAAACCAAACCAAACCAAACCAAACCAAACCAAACCAAGAAAGTATACTGGTCAATAACAGGCCTACAAAGAGGCAGCCATGGCAGTCACACCAAAACAGCAGTGCAAAAAGATTACAAAGAAAAAGGTTAATGCTAGGATAAAGTAATTATCAAAGATTAGCTCACATCATCCAGAACCAGAGGCAAACCACAGCTTAAGCTTGACTGTGCAGTAGACAGAGATGTGGCCTTTTTGCCCCTTTATGCCCTCATGAAAAGGCTTTTCCCCCCCAATATGAGAATACAAGAATAATGAGAAGTTTTTAGACTCCTCTGAAGTTTAATATAAAACTAGTTATTGTTCAGAAGCCAACTTATAAGAATTCCAATTCTTCAAGTGAGCTTAATGTTTGGAAATGGCTATATATAAGGAGCTACAGTCCAAATGTCACAAACAGAATAAGGTACTGAAGCAAAGCAGGATTCCTATAGGATCTGTACAAGAAAAACTCATCCCCATAAGGGACACTTCAATCACATTCTAAAGACATTTGTCTTTAGACAAAAGTATGACAAGCCATACAATCAAGAACACCACAGGAATCACCACTGTTCTGCACATAAAGCCAAGGATTATTGTTCTATTTAGCACTGGGCAGTTGTTCAAACAGGACTGGACTTGTGTGGTTATAACACACTGGACAGAGGCAAACAGGATACTGAAATTTGTTACAGCTTGAGATTTAAAGACGCAACACATGTTGGCATGAAGTCCTAGGAGAAAGATACTAACTTTTATGAATAATCAGCTTCTCCAGCTTCCTCTTGGCAGCAGCTCTCTCCACAATCTTCTGGTCAATAGTATTTGCTGTCACGAGACGATAAACAACTACTGGCTTTGTCTGTCCAATTCTGTGGCACCTGTCTTGGGCCTGCAAGTCTGACTGGGGGTTCTGAGCAGATAAAGAAATAAATCAGTAACAATTTAGTTATGCCATTATCCCTTTTTTAAAGGACATACCACATGCAGCATTTTAATGGACAGCTCAGAGTCAGTGCAGAAGCCGAAGAGACATTGTATAACAGAACTCTACCACTCTTGACTCCTAAGCTTATCCATGACAAGCTCTGCTGCTATAGCTGCACAGGCAGAGAAACCCAACCAGCTTGGACTGCTTCTGCACTATGTGCTGCAGTTTTCTACAGATGGACATGGTTAATATGACAGATTTAGATGATAATTTTAGTTGTAGGTTTGTGTTGGGTTTCTTTGTTAGAGGATAGGAAAAGGTATTTCAAAAGTTTTCAGCCATTTCTGAAGCTGAAAACAGCAGCACTGTCTACTAAAACAAAGTGAAGATGCAGAGGTCCTCAGTCATTTCCTTCCAAACCTCTCTTCTTCCCAGCCTCCAGACTTATAGGAGCAGCAGAATCCTAGCTAGCTAAAACACTTGTGGCAAATCAGAGGAAATTCATGGAGCTGGTACTAACATGGCAGCTGTTGTAAATGGGGAACCCGTAAGAAGTCCAGCTACACTCAAATTTAAGTAATAAAAATAAGGAATTGTATTGACAACACAAAAAGCCCTCCTGCTTTTGGTAACACGGGCAAACTCAGAAACCAACTCTAATGTTGTGTTCACTAACCCAGGACTTATCAAACGAGGCTGTATTATTTCACAAACAAAATGTTTGCACATGCTAACATGCTACTATTACCTTCACGTAACACCTCATTAAAGTTATAGAAATGGCCTATACCATAATGGGTTCATAAATGATTATCAAAAGCAGCAAGAGAAAGCATTTTTGACACCTGTCACTAGGTTAACAATCTGTCAACATACCCAGTCACTGTCATATATGATAACTGTGTCTGCCGCAGTTAAGTTAATGCCCAGGCCTCCAGCTCTTGTACTCACTAAGAACAGGAAGACTTCAGGGTCAGTATTAAATTGATGCATCTGGAAGAGATTTCATCTATTAAAAAAAGTAGATGGACCAAACATAACATGGCTAATGGTTAATGAGACCTGCTTAAAAAGATGAACACAGAAAATACAAGCTGTCAGAGGTTTTAAGAAGCACTGCATTTTAGGCATACCTCAAGGTAATAGTTAGCAGCACACTTTACTGCTTCAGTATTTCTAAGCCAGTATACTGGCTTAGTATACTAAGGCAGAAGACAGTTTTCGGCATAGAGGTGTTTTGCCTATTAAAGGCAAAGTGCTGTGCAAAATCATATCCCAGTGTCACAGCAAAAGTAGAATTTCCTAATGTGCTCACAGGGCATGCCCATCTACTTACATTTTCTTCTCTCTCCGAGTAGGACATAGAGCCATCCAATCGACTGAATTTGAAGTTTCTCAGGTAACAGTAATCCATCAAAATGTCAAGCATCATAGTCATTTGTGAGAACAACAAGACCTACAAAACCAGAAAGACTCCTTAATAACATTTTTTGTTCCTAAGGAGATGACTGTATCTCATCTCTCCAATAATCTTCAGCTTTACCTTATGTCCTCTCTTTTTAAGTTCTGGAAGCATTCGGTCCAAGAGTAGAAACTTGCCTGAATTCTTTACTAGATCTTCATCAACCTTGGAAGAGGGAAGAGGGGATCATGTATTAGGAGGGAAGGAGACCAATGGCTTCCCCAACTCAGAAGCATCAACAAAAGCTCTCTGAAATCTCACTGAAACAAGTGTGCGCCATTTTAACTAAAAGCCATACTATTGGAAGTAATGATAATTTAAGCAAACAACACTGAATCACTTAAATCATAATGAAACTAAATTGAACTTCACTATTTCATATGCCCAAATAATAATTTTTTTTAAAACTAATTAGTTTTCATCCCATTTCTGGAAGGAGAAACCCTCATGTTGTTAATTTTTCCTCATGGAATAGTTTCTTTCCCAGTTTGTAATTAAGACACAAGGCTTCCACCTACTGGACACAGAGAGACACAGCTAAACAAGTTATTACACATCAGCCAAGTGATAAAAGCTCACTGCAACTTTTCACACTGCTGCCTTAAACCCCTTTTCAAGAGAGCTTGCTAGATCTAATTCTTGCCATGGGTTAAGGGCAGGGAAATAGAAACTTCTAAGGTCTGAAACATACAGCAGCCACTGTGGTAATTATGAATACATCTTCCTGAGCAAGTACTGACTCCTGTGGGTGGTGTCAGCTGTCAAACAGTCTCCATTTTCTACACACTAATTTTCCCTCACCTCCCTGACTGGGATATCTGCTTTTTATGCACTGACTTTACATTGATACACTTCAACAGCATACTATGGAGTACAGCAGGCTCTGTTATTACTCACCAAATAGGAAACATGACTACACATACCTAAAAACCTACATCTACATTTAGAATGTGCAAGCAACTTTCAGTTCTTCAGATTCTTTCAGCTCAAATTATTTCATACTTTCCTATATTTCCATCTGCTTTGTGTAGATTAAACTACCACCTGGTCTTTGTGATATAACTTGGATTTTTTCCCTTTTGAGGAAGGATGCTGTATTCTCTGAGCTATGACTGTTACTTACATTTGATACAGTACTTCAACAACACACACTTACATGTTACCACTGCACCTCCTGCAGTGTGTACAATTTACCTCATGAACAGTTCACCAAGGTTAGCATTTGTTTTGAAAAATAACCCTGGTGAGGAGGCCTTGAGGCAGCCCCTAAAGCATCTGGAGTCAGTGGAAACCAGCAACTCTTTGAATAACTCTCCACCAGAGGAAGAGCACTGTCACAAGAAGAACACCACAGCACCACTGTGCAAAGGCTGAATGGACACAGCAGCTGAACAGGTCCCTGCAACTGCTGCTGCAAGAAGTTTCAAATAATGATTCAGTATACTGCTGGAATTCAATAGGAGGCATATGCCAAATACAATAAAAGGTCATTCTTTACTGCCGTCAGCTCCCAGTCTATTGCTTTTTAATGCCGGAAATAAATGTTCTCGAATGCTTTTAAATGTGTACCTTGAATTGTTGTGTCGCAGGATCCAAAGGATACTCAATAAGATAGGGGTGATTACAACACTTCCTCAATAACATCATAATATTCTGCAGTTTAAGGTTCACCTCAGAATCCATGGGAATGCTCACTTCTACCACTGGCCTTGAAAAGACACAACATCTTATTAGTGCTGAAAGTGTCCCCTTATTATGCTATAAATATTTGAGAGAAAAAAAACCCTACAACAAAATCAAGGACTTTAGTCACATGATGTGATGTGATGTGAGGATGATAAAATCCTTTTATAATTTGTAAAGTTATTACCAGACAAAACTTTTTAGAGTGCCACACTTGGTGTGAGCCACACTGCCATCATGGCTCAGTGAATACCAGGTAAAATCAAAGAAACAAACCATAAAACTACAAGGATAGTGAATCACTAAATGCCATTCTTCCTGATCAATTTCAGTAAGCAAAGCACTGGAAGCAAACTAAGAGGGAGACAGCACAACAAGAAAAAAAATCTTTCAAGATGGGCACCTCTCTTTTTCTACTTCCTCTTGCATTTTGCTGATTAATTTTTCCAAGTCATCAGGTGAACCATTATGTTCTTCACAATAATCAACCACTTTCCGACTACGGCGTTTTGGTCGGCCTGTAGAGCTCAACTCAACTGCTTCTTCCTGTNGACAACATTGCCATCAACAGCAGCCAGCTTCAGAATCAAAGGCCTGTGCTGATCCAATAACTCTCAAAACTGAAAAGAGGCCTCAGTGATGTGCATCATGTAACACTTATAGACTCAGCAGCTTAAATTTTGGCTATATAGAATAAGTAGCCAAATGTTAAAGGTCTGCAACTGCAGATTTTGAAAGTTTCTGTTTGATTTCAGAAAGCTATGTTCATACCTTACCGATTCTAAGCTGAAACTGTCAACTCTATGAAAACAGTGCTCTTTCCCTCCCAAGCTACAAGTAATCAAGAACATATTTACACTTATATTGTTTTAGTTCTTGCCATAGGCCTATCACAGTAACTGCCACTACTGAAATAGATAACAAACAGACCAGACTAAAAATTTAAGAATAAAAGCAGGTTTAGTTACAACGGTAATGAAGTAGTACCAATATGGTTTTGCATATGAACTATTACAAGCAAGCACATTTCTAACATCCATATCAGCTGATACCTCATCATTTCCAAACAGTTTCCTAATGGTGCGATTGACAATGGCAGTATAGAAAGTTTCCTGCTTCTTTGCCAGTGGTGCATACACCACAACTTCTCGTTTAGGAGGAACCTCGAGAGCAACATCCGATTTCAGCCTTCTCAGTAAGAACGGTGTCAGAATCTGAAATGGCGAGCAGATGCTACAATTACTCAAAGCTGTCAACACAGCTAGTTTAAAACAAAGAAAACAAGACAACACCACAGAAGCAGGCTTACTGATGTAATGCTATTTTGCCAATTTAAAGCAAGAGAGTTAATTTGCACATATATTTAGTTTTTTAATATGTATGCCTACTCAACATTTTCACGCACGTGCCGGTACTAACGTGCTGAAACACACACCCTGACATTTTAAAAATTCTGAAGTGCTTAGTAGGGGTGCAGTGGTAACTGCCTTACAGACCTTTCTTACAAATTCAGTAGCTGAAAGTAATCTTAATACAAAATTGCTCCTTTTGTTTGCCCTATTTCTCAAATCAAGTTCTTCTGAAAACACCCAAAACCTTTAACCAAAATAAATAAATTGTCATCAACAATTATACGCAGAAGATACAATTTAGATCCCTCACCAGCAGCTTATAATGGAAAAAAAGATAGGTCTGTAAGCATTTACTTCCACACACTCTCTTAAAAAAGAGCTTTAAGTGTAAATTTGAAGAGAGCCATATAACATAACTAGTTTGTCAAAAAGTATTCTGCTCAACACCTAACAGTTACATAAGTTCCCTCAACATTATTTTTTAACAAAATAAATACACTGATTAAATATCTTGATGAACTGAAGTCTGTAACTGCAATTAAGTTTGACTAATCTCAATTCAGTTCCAAGAATAAAAAGGAGTGGCTATCAAAGAGATATATTGTTCCTCTAGCATCTGTAAGTACTGGAAAGATTGAAAAGAACACCCTACAAGTCTAAGGAAGTCCAGAAGTGCCACAATAAAAATCTCAGACCAGAATTCTGCATCACAAACAAGATTTTGACACACTTCATGACACAAATGTACAATGTTAAAACTATATTATGAAAAATACAAAATGAAAGATAAATGAAAACCTGATGCAGCATATGCAAGATGTTTTGCTCCCTTTCTTTAGCAATAATATCTTCAGCAGTTTCTGTAATGCTGGTAATATCAAACCAGGATTCAAAGCTATAAAAACAAAGTAAGGAAAAAAATAGCTTACTAAAATAATGAAGAATAATAGCTATGAAGTATCTATTTTTCTCTTATCCTCTGTTTAAAAAAAATTAAAGCACTCACATCCATCATCAATAGAAGGTGTATGGGAGGAATTTCTGAAATATACCTGTCAAATCTGAAGCTTGAGGTTTTATGTGATGTGTAAAAATACTTGTACTAGTTGGAATATTCATTATCATCTATTATACTCCATCTAGATTATAGCTTTTTCCAAAAATTAGTCAAAACACTGTTTTGGCAGCGCTCTTCCACCTAACCTCCTACTGCTGCAGAAAAGGATCTGTGGGTCCTGTGTCTGCCAGCCTCACAGTTTCATCCAGCACCTTTGAGAATCTTCAAAAAGCTGCACCAGGCATTTGTGATAAAACAAACATCTCTCACCGCAAACGTTCACATCTTAGCTCACAGCTGAGCTTCCACTGTCTAGGGAGATGACAATTAATTCCTTCCTTTCTGAAACAACTTAGTGTGAGGCAAGACACATTTCAAAGCCTTTACCACCAAATAATCACACCGGATTACAACTATGCCATAAAACAACTCTTCACAAGCTGATAAGTTTAATAATTAAAGAGTCATTATAATACTCAAACAGAACAAACAGAAATAGTTTCCACCATCAGACTGCAACCTACCTTTTCAAATCATCAAACACATCTGGCAACAGGAAGTTAAGCAATGACCAAAGCTCTGCCAAGTTATTTTGCAGGGGAGTGCCAGTCAACAGGAGTTTATTGTCTGCGTTAAATCGTTTCAATTCTCTGATAAGGCGACAGTTCATATTTTTAATCCTGTGACCTTCATCTACTATCAGGTATTTCCAGTAGCAGTTCTATAAAATAAAGGCTATTTCAGTAAATTTTAGCGTCATTCCATCAAAACAGGTGTCAGATAAATTAAGAAGCATTAGTAAGACTGTTTGATACTTCCTATTACAAAGGTTCTATTTACTGTTTCTCACTTTGCCAGACTAATAGAGCTGAGCCCAAACAGTTAATGCCACACATCTGCTTCATGCCTTTTAGAAAGCTTAGGTGGTTAAAACAAAACTTCTACAAGAAACTCATCTTGCTGAAACAACCACTGTCATGTTAACCACAATATTTATACACTAAGTGTAGCTCTTGCTCTAAACATCCTTAACCACCTGTAGGTACAGGAAGGTAACGAAAAGAGCAGGTATGCTGTAAATATCTGCTTTTAGAATAATGCTGTTTGAAGAACTTAAGCATTAAATTGCAGAGCTACTACTACCAAGGAAACAGAAGTGAATGCCAATATACATGCTACAGTATGAAACTTATTGTACAGGCAGCATGTGGGTTTTTTACTGTGTTCAGAAGCACTGCTATCAGTACTGAGGCACAACAGTCCTAGGGCTAAAAGAACTTGGATACCTGCAGGGCAGCTCTGTCTCGCATTGCTATTTCAAAGGAAGTAATGACCACAGGATAGATTTGCAGTGATCCTTGTCTTCCGCGTATTTTACGAACCAGTTTACGACGCTCCTGCTGAGCTCCATGATAGAGCATTAGTGGAATCTGTAAAAAAAGAGGTTACAAGTCAGGGCTACAATGCCCATTTTAAGCTAATGGGAAGACAGTAGAAATACTGAGATCTCTTACAAGAAGGCTGTAAATACATAGCACGACATAGTTTCTAGTGACTACATAAACAACTACAATTAAAATGATGTTCTATATAAAGTTTCAAGGCATAGAACTAGAATAGAAATTAAACAATTTGTGCTTTTAAACCTAAGGAAGAAGAAAAGTCTTCATTTCTTTTACCTCTGGAGTAAATCTCTTGAATTCAGACATCCAGTTTGGAAGAGTAGACAAAGGACCACAAACTAAGAACGGACCAGGGACCCCTCGCTCCACCATCAGTGCTATTGTTGCAATACACTGGATTGTCTTCCCCAGCCCCATTTCATCAGCCAAAATGCCATTAATACCATTTTCCCAAAGCATCTGCATATGGGGAAAAAAAAAAAGTGAACACAAAATAATCAACACACCTGGAAAAACAAAGACCTTCAGGAAAGCAACATCTGTGGAAACTCTCTACTAGGCCCATTTTATATTACAGATGAAGATGATTCTATCATAAAAATAAATACAAGCATCTTGTAAATGCTGGGTATTCTCATGTAGATGAATGCATTCCTAGCCAACTAAGTGCCTGACTAAGGCACAAAAACCAGCACAGTATCAAAGGAAAGTACATAACTCAGTGTGGCACCAGAATGCACTTTAACTGAAAGTATAGCTTGCATTACCCAAGGTTCTACTCATCCCAGCTCCGAAACTTTACTTAGCTCTGCTTTCCAAAAGACCAAATGACTGTGCTGACATTTCAGTGGTATCTATTCAAGCAGATTCTGTAGGCATGGAGCTCCTGTAGCTACCTCACCACAAGAAAAAGGCGCACTTCCTGGCCAACACAGCCACCTGCTCCAGTCAAGTTCTTTGTGCAGACTCCGACAAAGAGACTCTGAAGTCAGAGTCTTCTTTTTGCCTACTCTGACAAAGAGCAGAGCAACCTCTCACAAAAGAACAGAAAGACACAGAACTGCTCTTTGGCCACTCTCTACTATTCAATAAAGATACATAAAAAGGTTAATATAACTGAGGGCCCAACTAAGGAAACTGGTTTTCCCTTCAGAAGAGGACTGTATTCACTAGGCACTTTCCAGTAACAGAAGTGAGTGAGCAAGTTTAGTGGCATTCACTTGAGGGGTGAGTCTAAACCTGTTGAAATGGACTGCGAATGCTTGTAGGGAAAAAAAAACAGAAAGAAAAAAATCTAAGAGAAATATGAGATCGGTAGCAGAATCAAAATTAGTTTTGACTCTTATGGATTTTTTAATTTGGCTTGCATGCTGAAACAGGTAGAAGTTAAAAATATATGTGGGTAATTTTGATGGCAAGTTCTTATAGTTTTTTATTTCAGAAGCTAAATACATAACATTTTTAACACACTGTGCTAATATTACTAGTTAAGACTCCAAGATAAAGAGAATGAAAATTCATCTATGTCAAACCTGCAAAGGTAACAGATCTTTGAATACCTTTGAGCTAGGTACGAAGCCCTTGAGAGAAACAAGTAAGACTGTCCCTCAAGTAGGATGTATAGTCCTTCTGCTATCACAAACTCTTTGTGAGGAGCGGTTGGGTTGAACAAGAAAATAGATGGAAAAAGGGAAGATGGAGAACACCAGCCAGAAAGTCCATAAAGAAAGGCTTAGAAACATCGATATCCTTCCCACACTGAAACATTTTATTTGCTGTTTGAAAACTTTTTCATAACACTAGATTCTTTTATCATGAAAGATTGTAACTCTCTCCTCTTCACCTTCCCTGTACCAACTATGATCATAGACTTCTAATATCTCTTCCCCTACACACCAGTTTCCAATCAGCAGCAATTCTGATCAAATTCAATTGCATCCATACCCTTAGCCACTCCATGCCTTCCACTTGGTACCACCTCATTACACCACCAGTAAAAATCTTTGGCTGCTGAAAAGGCACTGGTTGTCCATTAAATTTTCGCACTGGGTCAAGAAATTGCTTGGCACTGTGTCGTACAGCTTGACACAACCTGTCCTTAATGACACTGTTTGAGTCTCCATTTTTCTGCAGGTCTTCAGGATGCAGGTTGTCAGCAGAGCTTTCATCCTGTAGAAGGAAGGTCAAGGAACATGTGACAAGTGGAATGCACATCAAAGCCTGCTAAGACATACTTCTTTCCAATTTACACCAGCCTTAATGTGCAGTGAAGTAACTCAGTCTCTGACACAAAGACTTCTTTTGAGTCAACTGTCAACCCAAGAGTAGACTTTGTTCTTCTTTAGAATTCAAGGGCAGTGACAGCTACTGAAGCTATCTGGCTTATAATTTTTTACCCATAAAAGTAAATAGACTTAAAACCTTCCTTCAATGCAACAATTTCTCTTCTGTAAGCTGTTCTAATGTTAGGAAGGAACTCACAATGTGCATGCAGCTCTGGAACTACAGAGGCAAAAAAGAGACCTCACCTCTTATCTCCATACTTGACTGCTTAAAAATTACCGGTTTTAAGTTTTAAACGCCAACACAAATTTTTCAAAACGTAAATTCATATTTCCTTTATTTCTGAAGCTACTAGCAATCTATAAAGTATACCTTCAAACTCAGTTTTTACAAAAACAAACTAAGTTTTCCCCTTGGATTTCTGAAATAAGTATTTAAGTGCATTCATTTATACCACCTTTCTAAACTTTAATTCAGGACTTCAATAACTGGCAAATATGTTTATTTACAGGTAAAATTTAGGGATACACAACAAAATATAAAAAGCACTCCCTCCCTTTGGGCTTAGCACTCTTAAACTGCAATAATATGTGTCAACATACCTGATTTTCCACTTTACTTTTTTTTGCCACTGATAATATTTCCTGGAAACAAACAGAGAAAAAAAAAACCATGCTTATTTGCTTTTCAACCTTAAAGGCTACTGTAATTTGTATTTCATGTAATCTCTTCATTCTTCTTTCAATCTGGATATACTTTAAAAAGCTTTACATACATAATCATTAATCATACAAGTGACCCTAAAACAAGACCACACACCAGGTAATATATTTCAGTTACAAAGGGTAGCTGAAAATTCAATTGGAAATGTAGACTCTTCACAGCTTGCCTCCCTACAGACTTGAAAAAACAAGAGTATCCAACCTCTACAGCTGTGACAACACTGCTTGTTACATATATCTTTGCTCACAGACAGACTACTGATGGCTGATAATATCTGGCAGCAATGTATGAGAATGGAGTGCTCTAAAATATAGATGTCACAGAAACTGGCTCACCCATTAAAAGTGCTACAAAAATCTGGACAACCTATTTATAGTTAGAGCATACCTCTTTGGACATAATTTCTGATATGTTGTATGTCCCATCTTCTCTTCCTCTCTTCTTTTTTGCACCTGTAAGATAATTTTTGAGTTTATACAATGCATCAAACATTAAGGAAATCAAACCCACCAGTACTGAAAAAAGGCAAAGCCTAATACATTACCCAATTTCTCCTCTTTGCCATCAACTGGGTTTTGACCCTAGAAAATAACCACAGAAAGAGGTTCATCATCTTATGCATCTCTAACTATCATGACACAGATAAAAATATGTAATCAGACTCCTACTACTACCTTTGAAAGCTTCTTGAAACATTTCTACTACTAAACAGTTTTCAAAAACACAGAAAAAAAATCCTGCTTATTTTTTCTTGTTACTTATTCACTATTTTGGCTGAACAAAGCAATCATTGCTAAAACATAAAATTCCTCAAGACAAATTAAAAACATTTTCTCTAATAATAACTAGTCAAAAACACCCCCTAAAAATGATTGCCATGTTATACAATTTTTAAGCACTTTCAAACAGTCTTACTACAGTTAGAATAAATATGGTGTATTAGATAGATCCTGCAAATCAAATACTGGAAAATCAAACTTATTTTACTTACCTTGATCAAAACTAACATTGTAATTTCTCAAGCTTTTATTTAAAAAGTTGCATAAAGTAGCTATTTGATCTTACCTTGGTAGATTTTAACATCATCTCTCTCTTTTTTTCTAACTTCTCTTTCCTCCTCTGTTCCTAAACAAAATAAAAACCACACATGCAATTTTTACCTTTCCATAACACCCACAAGAATACTATCCACTACAGAAGCGATAGATTACATTGCTAATTCCACGTTCCATGTACTCCGTAGACTTTGTTTTTGCAACCCCACTAAGTTTGTTCTGATGTTGTTTAAAACAATAAAGCAAATTTTGGACAAGAAAGTGCCACTGCTCTAAATTGCTTGTCAGTAAATACCTTGAATACTTAAATACAGTAATTTAGAAAGATTTCAACAAAAATATTCCCAATTGCAAACTCCTGACCTAAGTTTTCAATTTATCCAACTTATACATACTATATATTCACTGCAGAACTGACAGCAAGTAAGTAGCCTAGAATGCCTTTAACAAAGTGCTCTCATGTCTTGAAGAACTTAAGATTTTCATTCCATCTATTTTAACTTGATGAAGTAAAAGCAAAAGGATCCTGAATAAAGAGTAGAAGACCTTGGTAACAGATGGAGAAAGATTTAGTACTGAAATATATATTCTAGCAATACAATAACCATGAATTCAAGCTGACAGTTCAACTAAAGATGCCTTTTGAAGAGGAAGTTCCTGGAGTCTATCAGTGTCCCTTTACAGAAAATGTTGTTCTTAATCTTTTCCTGCTTTTCTCTTTCTCTCAAGCTTAAATCTTGCAAGCTTGTCCATAAATGTATAGTTTAAAAATTTAAGACAAAGCTAGGTATGAACTCAGCAACCCATGGATTTAAAAAAAACATGTCACACTGTTTTATGGAAACTCTTGCTTGGGAACAGCATGGCCTCAGGTCACTTTAATTTACCAGTTTGTTTGAGGGAGGCCTAAGTTAGAATCTTGTAGGCACATCTCATCCTCAGCTTTCAGCTAATAACACCAACAGGCTACTCAACTTCCTACTTGTCAGTTCTTTGCACCTTCTATCCTCCCTCCATGTTTTCTAGCTCCCTTAAACTTCAGCTCTTATTTGAAACACTTACTCCGCTTTCTTTGCACTCAGGCCAAAATAACTGTCAAGGCAGCAGTGCCACCTTTACACTGTGACTTTAAATTATAGTTCCTGTTCTTCCATGCCTGATTCATCTTTTAATTTATAGATCAAATTTTGAACACTATATAAAGCATCATGTCATTCCTGTGCAGTAGGTTCCAGTAGATTTTAATGTTACTAATGCAATCTTAAAAACACTTTTACTTCAAACAGTTGAATGGAAAAAAAAACCAAACAGACAGCACCTCAAGAATCCCCACTGCAGACAAGAACATACCTACCTCTAGCTGCTGCTGTTCCATTTTGGTTAGCAAGAATTTGGAATAGATGTTGCTTTTTTCAAGCAAATGTTGAAGTCTCTTATAGCGCATTTCACTTGATTCCCTGTCCCAAGAAGTGCGAGCCTGGCCAAAAAAAATACATGTCAAGCATTTACAGATACAATTGTGATTATACTGAAGAACCATTGCTTGTGTTAAAAGCATTGACTCTGAGAAGTGTCTCACACACAGACTTATTTCCTTTCAGCCATCATACTCTATGATTTGTGACTGGATGGACTCACATGGAGCTATGAAGCGCTGTAATATGGTAGCTATGAAGTGCTGTAAGGTTGAAGTAACTGAGAGTTGCATTCGCTTGCATATGCACCATACACACCCCCAGCATAGCAGCACACGGCATTCAAGAATTCAGAGATGCCTGAACTCCAGTGCAAAATGAAATCTCAGTTTATTTGTAGTCTGCAAAATTCCTGAGGGAAAAAAACCCTAACTGGCAAATTTCAGCACAGCTTATCTAGTATTGTTATATCCCCTCATGTACATTTACACCAAGTTAGTTTCTCATTAAGGACAAGATATACAGAAAGCTACAAAACTATCACACGGTTTTACAGAGCTCAAGTCAATTGCCAATATGAAAACTACTAGAGTAACTTCTACTCACTTTGCTTACAAAATCCACACATGCTTTTCAAAGTAACTGCTGCTGAATTAGTCAGGGCTGCGCATTTAGAAGTTTGCAAATTACTCTTTAAAACTCGCATCAAGACACCCCCAAGAAGCAAAAACCATTCACCCTTCTGCATCATCTAACATTGCCTGCAAAACCAAGATATCAAACAAGTCACAGAATCATTTAGTTTGGAAAAGGCCCAAGATCATCGAGTCCAAGCATTAACCAGCACTGCCAAGTTACCACTAAACCACTGAACTAAGGATGCCTCTGAAGTGTGACATCTCCACGCTTTTTGAGTGCTGCTTCCACTGCTTCCCCAGGCAGAGTGTCTCAGTACTTGATCAAGAAAATCAAATTTTCTTCAGTGAAGAAAATTTTCCAAGAATGCCCCATCTAAACTTCCTCCGGCTCAACTTGAAGATGATTCCTCTTGTCTTATTGCTTGTTACCCGGAAGAAAAGACAGACCCTCCCCCCCACCTGTCTACAGTAGTTGTAGAGAGTGAAAAGTTTTAAATTAGCATCTCCAAGAGAAACCCACAGAGGCAAGATGCAGAGCTTTACAAGATGCTTATCTATGTCACTGCCTTCAAAAGAAACACAGGGGGAAGGGCTCGCTAAGACACAGAAAAACAAGGGACTCTTCTGAAACCAAATACACTAATAGGCAAGGAAATGGGATATTTCCTGAACCATGGGACAAACTGTGAGACACTGAAAAGGTGGACAATGTCTGATCCCCCAGAAATCAAAATTTTATTTTCTCCAGTAATTCCAATCAGTTAGCAATAACTTTGCTCTTTTAAGAGAGGAAGATCTATCCCCACAATTTCTCTAGGGTAGGGGATTGCATTCTCGTGATTTTCTTTGCTTCTTCTGCTCTCGACAGTCCAGGTTTTTACCTTCAGATGACAAATATCTGAGATCAACTCCTGATGGCAATGCCAACAGAGAAAAAAATTAAAACTAACCTACTTTTTCAGCAAACTGCTATTGATCACTTTTTATTGGAGTGAACACAGCATTCTTATTTGGTCAAACTGAAGGACTGTTTCCTCAACCAATTTAAAGTGGAAAAGAGAAAACTCAAAGATCAACAGCACTTAACTCTCACTAACTTAATGATATCTCACTGTGCCTTTTGACTCAAGCCTTAAAGCCTTAAGACAGCAGGTTTTTTCCCCTTTTTATCTGGAAAGGTCAAAACCTTGCCACTCTTGGTCACCCCGCTACATTCACACATATTTGCACAGTGGTATTTCACCATTAACCCTCATAAGAACTGGCAACTCCTTTGCTGAGCTGCTGTACAAATCACCTGGCAGGGGGTTTGCCGAAGTGACAAGCATAGGAAACACAGAAGCTACCCCCCACTAAGCCTGTGGTGACTGCAGGAGTAAATCCCCTTGGTCTGACTGGCCCCCAACTGCACAGGGGAAAGATGATAAAGCACACAGGACAATGGAGCTACATTCTTGCTAGAGGTAAGTCCTGTGGATTCTCAAGAAACAGAGAATATAAAAAATGCCACACTACAGCATCATTACAGAAGTGGTCCTTGTGAAAGAAATTAAAATTTTAAGTCTTTTTCTCAATAGTTCCTGTGCAGTGAGAAAATTTGCGCTACAAGGGTTTCCTCCTTACCTTCCAGAAGTATTACCTCCAAATTTTTAGTTACTAGTCTGATCAAGGAATACCTGAAGTGCCAACAGGCTACATCATCACTTACTGTTTGCAACAAAGAATATTATGAGACTTCTGGGAGAACCGATATTCCTTTCTAATTACAGTATCACAAAATAATGCATCATCAAAACATACTTTTATAAATCCTAACTTGTCTTAGAGTAAGGAAAAAAAGAATAATCAAAAATAGTTCCAGGCCTTAGAGATTAGTATTTTTCAGGCCCTTAGAATAATGTGTCAATTCTTAAGATAAGGGAAAAAAAACCCTCAGCTAATTTCTCTATTATAAAGTTCCTTGAACATCTTGAGATCTTCAAGGTCCTTTCCAACCCAAACCATTTTGTGACTCCTTAGAAGACAATTCCCCAAAAAGCATTTAAGAGAACAGTTCTTTCAAGCTTGTATTTCCTTATGTCTGTAACACAACTCAAATTATCATGTTATCAGAATACTATAAGGGATCAGCACAGGTCTAGAAGCATCATGCTCTCATGTTCTCACTCCAAAACAGACTGGTTAGTATCAACTAGTGCTTAACATCAACGCTTGCAAACATTCTCAGCAAGAGGGAAATGAAGCACAGTAATGGTTACATCACTTGCGGTGGGGAGGTACCATTTCCCCGGAGCAGTCTTTATTTCCTGTAACACAAGCAAACCAAGGTACACGAACCAAACATCGCCTCCCGGTTTGATCACATGTACGCTCCTCCTGGCAGCAGTGCCAGGTCACAGGCAGCTCCCGCTCAACTGTGTGCAGGGAAGAGCAGGAGTACAGACCAAGACAGTGACCGGCATAAACCTGCTCCTTGTTAGCTGAGCTTTCTCGGCTAGGCTACTTCATCAGTTCTGCATAAACTATACCTGCTACTGAAAGAAACGCATAACCAGGCTTATTTCTGGAAAGGATCTGCAGAACTCTACTCAAGCCATTTGGCTGGTAAGGCTGTTTTAAACAAAGAGGAAAAGAAGTGTTATGCACACTTTGAGAAACAAAACCAGAAAAGTTTTGTCTTTAATGTTTCAGACAGAAATTCAAAAGAATGCGAACTTACTATCCTTTTTTAAATCAGCTCACTTTATAGGCATTATACCCCACATTCTTAGACTCAGAACGACAAAAGCAAAGATGTAATCCTCCCACTGCAAATTTCAATACGTATAAAACGCAGGAGGCTTCTCCCTAAGTAAAGTGTTCACCGCTAGGCTTTAAAAACAAAAATGAAAGCCCCCGATGAATGATCAAAAGGCGCTTCTACACCACAGCAAGGCCTTTATCAGCCCCTCACGTTTGTTTGTTTTGAAATCCAGGAAGCTGCACGGCCCCGGCCTCCAGGCACCCCGACAAACCCCGCCGCCCGCGGGGACCCCCGCCCCCGGGCCGCCCCTCACCTTCTCCAGCATCTGCCGCTCCTGCTCCAGCCCCGCCGCCTCCAGCTGCTCCTCTTCTTTCAGCATGGCCGGCGTGATCACCACCGCCTCCGCCTGCTCCCCCATCTCGGCTCCCAGAGGTTCTGTAACGAGCGCACGGTTACTCACGGTTACCCCGGTTACTCACAGTTACCCCTGTCCCTCTCGGTCCCCCCAGCCGTGCCCCCCGGCCGCCCCTCACCGCCGCCGCTGCCCGAGTTGCGGGCGGGCATTGCCCCGCCG
>WBNO01017178.1:185230-197736 GCA_013400575.1 Peucedramus taeniatus | reverse complement strand
GGCCCGAGGCCTCCCGCGGGCGCTGCCACGAGGGGGCAGCGGAAAGCTGGGAAGCGGGCGGAGCGCGCCTTCCCCGGCCGGCGGGAAACCCTCACCGGGCACTGCGTTAACGTAAATATTTCCAGTGTTCAGCACAAACGCTTTGGCTCCACGTAAATAACACACAAGCTGTCAAAATAACAGGGCTTATCGCTTCAGATGCTGTGCTGGTAATTGTCTACGCCTATTTGTCAAACTAATCACTATTCTAAACTTGCTGCACGCACATGGCGACCTGGAAAGGGGGAGGAAAAAAGAAGCAAAGAAAGGCAAACAAGTCCAGTAATAACTGGGGTGGATGACATTCTTCTCATTCCCAAAGCCTGACAGGCCGATTCTGGACAATGTGGTTTATGGAAAAGTGATTCTGTTCTCCAAGCCATAGTTCAGAGGTTAACCGGAGATGGTTCTGCATCCATTTGAGGGAATGTTAGCAGGGAGTAATACTCTTAATCCCAAATAAAGTTATTTTATAGGCATGGTGGCAATCAAATGCACCTTTTTCAAGCCTCTGTTTCACTTGCAAACATTCTCAAGACATCATAGTGAACAAACAAAAAAAGCCCTTATTTTCTATGGCACCTTTCATTCTGTAAAACCTTAAGTGCTTTCAAAACTATAAACTTAAAGTAGAAAAATCAACTAAATGACCACTGAAAGGCATCCAGGTTGGAATATGATGGTAGCTGCCATGGTTCTCAACACTGTTGCAGACAGGAAGCAGGGATGTAGATGCCACTAGAACTTAAGGACCACTTTGGAAAATTGCAAAGATTTTATCTGAGAAATTAATAACAACACCTTTACTACTTTAACAAAAAAAAAAAAAATAAAAAAAATAAAAAAATTAAATCTTTCCTTCCCAGAAACTGTCCTTAGTCAAAGAGAATAAACCTCTCAGTAAAATACCTAATAGAATACAAATGTTCCATCTCGCTCCTGTGTCCATAGGTTATTTTGTAACATCATTGAAACCATTTTTAGAATTGTGAGACGCACGTACTCCACCTTACCTCAGATTATCACTTAAATGAGATAGCTTTGTTTCAGCCATTTCCTGCTCTGCCCAACACCTTGTCTGCGAGCAGTTTGGGATGGGAAGGGATTTGCCTGTGGCTAGTGGCATTGTGGCTCCCTGTGGGTGGCTCAGCATCACGATTGCCATTCATTTTTGCCGGGAGAGGCTGTGCTGCCGTGCAGGGACTCCCATCCTCCCTCCCATCACAGCTTCCGTGGCTGCATCCACATCCGTGTCCCATGGACCCCCCACTCTGCCCTGCAGCAGCAGAGGGGCTCTGTGAGCTCTCATTTGTCTCTGTGTGCACTGTGTTTCTGTGTTCAACTAGTTGTAATTTAGGTCTAGAATATTATTTTCCCTGTTTATTGTTAAAAATCATCAGGAAAAAAATGATTGAAAAGTAAATAGCCAACTCTTTGGTGACATTCTTACATCCAACACCCGCAAAACGCGATGCAGTGAAAACTTTGTAAAACGTGTCTTTTAAAAAAATATTTCAGATAAGTGCTACCAGATCAATCAGTTGTGGTTGAAACCTGTTGGACACATACCATTGTCTAACATCCCACAGATAGACAGACACACAGAACAGGAGTGTGCAAAAGATTCATGTCCAGTCTTGCAGACAAGGGCAATTAGCCTGGCTTAGCACACGTGAGTAAGGTGGTGTCAACAAACACCCTCCTCCAGATCCACCAGATTCCACTGCTGTGGAATGAGTGTGTGCTGCTCGTCACTGCTCTCTCCAACTGCTCTCAAGACTGAGACATCGGTATTTGATATTAAAAGCCTGAGGTAACAAGGGGAATGAGGCAGTCCTTAAGTAAATTGTTCATGGGGTAGATTCTTAGGAATTTGGAATAGGGCTATTTCTCCAGCAAAATATATTAAATGGGCAGAGCTGAGAGCACCTCCCACAAGTGTAGCAGGATCCAAAAATATATATGTCTCCATGGCATAAATCTTCATTCACTGCTTTGCCCAAGCAAAGAAGTTGTAACATGCAGCTTCTATCCAGAAGCAATTTATTTACCTCATTAATCAGTGCTTATTACTGCAGTGCAGAAAGTCACTGGTCCATCAGCTTTTGTTTCAGAAGATGGAAGTCACTCATAACACACCTGCACGCTTCTATAGTCTAATGCAAGGTGCAGAGAAAGATGAACCTAGTGGCACAGAGGGGGCCAGGGGAAATTACAATGCAAGAGAGCAGATAAGAGTTCGAAAAATGGAGATTGTAAACAAAGACGTTTCTGTTCTCAGGTTGGCCAAGTGGCTGCTGCTAAGTCACAGTAACTCTGGGTTGTCACCTTTGAATTTCACTTGTCATTCTGGTATGCAGTACAAGAATGTGTGTCATTTCATCATGCTCCTTGCCTGCACAGATTACCTAATTAATTTACTACAAACTATAAAAGTAGTTCCTTGTACTAATTGCCTTGTCTGCTGGAGGACCAAAGAGGAAGCTGGGACTTTGAAGCAAGATAGTTTTCTTTAGATGAGAAAAGTGAGACATACAAATTCAGGCTATTTTGTCCTTGTCTTACTCCCTCACGATATCTGTACAAAGCTTTCCTGCTCCTGATAAAATGAGAAAGTCTCAAAAACACTCCAGCAGATAGCAGTAGATCCCTGGTATTTGCTCACTGATGTTCAAATTTAAATGGGTTTTTTTTTCTGCTTTTTTCCACTGTTGTTTGTTTCCTTAATAATTAAAGTTGCTAAAACACAGAAGTAGGAGCCAAGGAGACTGATTGCTCTTCTTCATAGTAACAAAGGTTGTTATGAGTAAAAGAAATACTATAGCAGGATTCTATTTTCCATCCACGAGCACAATCTTCAGGTGATCAGAAATTTCAGGGATCAAGTCCAGTGGATTGGCAAGTTTAAATAAAACTCCTGTAACTAAAAGTTATACATCAAGCTGGGAGATGTGTAGGAAAAGAGTAGGGGTGTGTCTGGGGTGCCAGCAAGTAACCAGCATGCTGTATATGCAATAACACTAGATGGCTGCACAGTCTCCCAGAAACTGCTGCTGTCTGCAAGCTTGATTTCGCAGCTTGTGCATCTGAAATACACACGGTGAGATGTGTTGATCCATGGAGTGAGTGAGTGTGTTTGTGTGCCAGCCCCTTTGTGTTAGTAGGCAATCCAGCTCTCTGAGCTGGCAGGCAGAGCTGCAGGATGGGCATTTGCTGACAGCTGGACTTAAGCAAATGACATGAATATCACACTGGTGGGGCAGCCTTCCTCCAGATCTGCTATGTCCCTGTCACCAGGAGCCGAATCATATGTGAAGCAACTCCTGAGACACTCATTTCCAACCTGGCCTTTTGAGAAACCTGATATCTCCATAACTGCCAGGCAAAGGGTGGAGTATGCAGAGGGAGGCAGAAACCTCTGTGGCCATCCAGCTTTGATCAGCTATATTTGTTTGTTTACAAGGACATCTAAATAATACCACCCACCATTCTGTTCATCAACATCCCAAAGATTTCCAGCATACAGCTCTCAGGTTTCTAGCTCCTGTTGCAGCATGCAGCCCGGACCAGACAGAGCAGGATTAGGGTTCTCATGGAAAAGGATTGATAGTGGGATGTTACGCTTCAGCAGGTAATCAGTTCTCTTTAAGGGCAGGATCCTTTCTTAAAAGATCCTCGAAAAGTGACAAAATAATTACCATATAAGTCTGACAGTTTCAGCGAGCTCTTATACTGGTGTTGGAATGCACAACTTTTATTCATATATTACGTGAAAGATTGCTTGTGTTTTCTCACCATGACCAGGTCTGGATATTTCAGCATCTCTGCTTGTAACTGACAATACAACATCTGCTGAGAAATGACAGTTTCATCCAGTTCATCACCTAGTCCAAATCTTTCAAGCATAATTTCTGTCAGCAATGTGCTCCCTGGCTTACATTTGGGTAACTGTAACAAAATCCCCTTCTAGTTTCTCTGCCCATAATTGTTTGACTCTTTGCAATGGTTTGTGGCTGTGCATCCATGCAGGCACCAAATTCATGCACAATGAGACCTAATACCTTCTGCTTCAAAATTACATTCTGCTCTCCCCTGACATGTATGCATACTAGAATCAGAGCTTACAACTTCATTTCAAGGCACCCCAGGAAGGTAAGGTGGAACCAAGCCCTGGAAGTCACCTAACCATGTTTCACAAAGCTCCTGCCTGGTACTTAAACCACCTCTTTGCTTGTGGCTGCAAGAAATTAAAATGTTACAGCTCAGGCAGAGAGGAAGAGGCCAGAAATTCTTCTGTGCTTTAGTTTGCTACATGCCCATCACTCTTGCCAATTTGCCAGTGATGCCTGGAGATCCTAACATCCCATCAACTGCAGCCTGTGACCCACTGGATGTTGGGAATTCACAAACTAAGGGATCTGGAAAAGCTGATCACAGGATGCAGCCTTGCATGTGCTGTACACCAACCCACAGAGGTGTGAGCTCAGGGAGTCCTCACCTGATTTGAACATGCCAACTCCCTGCTTCTCCCCACAGAGTCAGCTCTAACCAGGAATGATTACATTTTTGAGTGTCACATGAGACAAGGACCTCTAAGTCACACTGAAAAAAAAACACCCCTTGTGAAATTTTTGCTGGCAGGCAAAGGAGGAGCACAAACATCTGTGAGCTCAATGTATACCAAACATGCATGTTGAAATTTTACTTAAGGCTGAGAGCACAGAGTGGGGAGACATAGATGCACAGGCAAATGCAGTACTGATGACACGAGAGTGATCAGAGCACCACAATGTTCACAAAACTGTCTGTGGGTAATAAATCAGCTCCTTTTGTGGGTTTTGATTGCAGGGATCAGCTGGATCTGATGACAGCTGGTTTGCTGAAACAGTCTTGCCTTTGGTAACTCCTTCAGAACCAGGCTAGCTACAGTATTTATCATCAGCTAATGTTTTTTAATCATTTCATCGTCATTACAAATATCAGGAAATGCTGCATAATTAGCAAACTCATGGTTTAACCCTAGCAAACAGGAGGGCCAGATTCACATTCACATTGCCTTCTCAAATATTTCTAGAACCACAGTCATGGCGATGAGGGATCTGTCAATGCCATTAAGATTTTTTTTTCCCAGGGGTAGTCAACACCATTAATAAGCTTAGATTGTCTCCAGGGGAGTCTACTTGGTACAAGAGTTGGCTGCAATTGTACTAACTAATGTGATTGATTTACTTGTGTTTTGCAATATAGGACCTAAAATTCACATAGTTCACAGCACACAGACAGTAAAGTTACTATCTTTAAAATACTTAAAATACCATTCCTTCTTATTCCTCCATGCTTAGTTTTTGCTGACTCATAAGCAACTTCCACTATGCAAGAGTATGTTGATCTTCACCAACAGGCAACAGCACACACAGACACAGAGTCTCCAGCCTGGTAAGTCTAGCATGTGTCAGAGATGTGGGATCAGGCAGCCACAAATGTCTCCCGGCCACCTTGGTGGGGTGGAGAGCCCAGCCCTTAATACATGCTTTTAGCATATCTGCTGAGAAGTGAAACTCCCTTCCCTCACACTCACCACAGCACAAAGGTATTTTGAATCCTACAAAAGGCATGCTAAAAATCAAATTTTTTCCATCAACAGAGAAAATGAGGAATGTGTGTATCTGGTCCACTGGGCTCAAAGGGGGAGATGATTAATCACCAGCAAGGGAGGATGACTGTAGATGGCAAGTCAGCATCTTTAAGTAATTTGTTTTTCCTCCCCATATCCCTTTTTCCTTTTAAAATTAATTCTAAGAGATTGCTTACAGTAGAGTCTCCTCTGCATGCTTTGGCATCTTGTCTGAAGTCAGGAAGTCACATCCTTTCTGCCAGCATTCAGAAAACACTGGTCTAGAAAACAGAACCTACCTTAAAGACAAACCAAGAAGCACAGTGTTTCAGGAGTAGCTGTAGGTGAAGCCTTGGAGAGGTACTGAGATGGCCTGTTAAGGGTAAGTGAATGGAATCCCAGCCTCAGTCCACTGAGGATTTTCCCCCATCAGAGTATATTCTTTCCTCACCAAATTCATGTCAAAATTCTCAGGATTTCACCAGAAATTTTTTGCACCTCTAGAGTCTGCTATTGATGGAAGCTTCTGCTGTGATCCACTCAGGCTGTACAGTCCAAGAATGAATGACACAACATAAGGGATGAGCAGAAGACAAGCCATGGAAAGTGGTGACCTAGTGATGCTGTGCTTTTTTAACCCCCAAGTCACAGAAATTATTAC
The DNA here is from genome assembly GCA_013400575.1 of Peucedramus taeniatus. NCBI lineage: Eukaryota > Metazoa > Chordata > Aves > Passeriformes > Fringillidae > Peucedramus > Peucedramus taeniatus. The sequence goes on along the minus strand of WBNO01017178.1, from coordinate 191,422 downwards.
AGTACAAACCAAATATGGAAACAACACAGGATAAACTACAAAACCTATGCTGGTGAGATACTGCACTTGGATTTAAATGTAAAACTGAAGTTTTTATGCAACTACAGTCATTAAGAGTCACATAGTATTCACTGAATAATAGAGTCATTAATGTTTGCACCCAGATAAAATTCTTGCTCAGATCAGTTCCTGCCCCATGGTTTCAGTTGAACACACTGTTTTCCATTTTGTCTTAAACTCTTGACTGGAAGTGAGGTATTTCCTTTAATACTGTTATATTGAGACCAAGATCTATGTCATTTATAAAGAATTCCAAATTCACAGGGAACGAGAACCACTATAAAAGTGTGAAAGAGCAGCCATTTCTGCTTTCTTTTAGGTAGGAGAAGAGGCAAAACCCACTAAGCTTCTTTCAGAAGATTTTATGCTGTAGTTTTGATCCTGAATGGGCAGAAATACTAACAAAGCCAATGATTTTCCTCCAAAGGAAAGGTTTTAAGTGGTTTTGATGAAAAGTGTACATACAGCTGGTTGTCTGGTCCAAACCTGTTCTTTAACCTTAGTGCTGGGTAAGTGGGGAGAGCACTCATGTGCATGTAAATAATACAGACATCACTGGTACTGGGTAAGAGGTGGTCCTCTATAGATCAAGAGAGCTCACCCTCTGCAGTGCATCCTAGGGTGCTGTGCAATGTAACACAGGCACTGCAGGGCTAGCACCTGACCTCTATTTCTTCCAGAAACACTAAACATTGGCCCTAGGACCTAAGCAGGAATAACCAGGAACCATGAACAATTGGGACACTGCTGGGCAAGTCATATGAGTGCAGCTTATCAGTCACTATAGTAGTGCTCATGTGGAAACAACCCCACATCAGTAAATCTGGCTTACAGCAAAAAGGCAAAGAAATATGAGCACTGGGGACTGACATAAGTAGGTGCCAGTAGGAGGGTTCAGGACAGGTTGTGCAGACCATTTGTAGAGACATGTTTCTAGAGTTCTGAGTCCATAAATAATGTTTACAAAAAGGTATTAGGTACCTTCCCCAAGGGCTGCTAGAAAAAAGGAATAAACAGACCAGAAGGAGCTTAGGCACATTCCAGTTTGGGGAGGAGAAAGAGGCTGCGAAGACAAGTCTAGCAGACTTATTATGGTACCTTTATGAAACATTTGCCTTTTTTACCCAGAGGGCAGGGGTGAGGGAAATATGAATCCTTGCTCTGACAATAGTGGAGATAGAATGATGTATCTGGATGGACTGCACTCTCTTGTCTTGGAGCCACTCCTGCAAAGATGTCCTAAGCCAGACTGGCAGCAGCCAGAGGGGTTTCTGGCAGCTGCTCAAATCCCAGGAAAATGGCAGGTATATGAAGCGATCTCATCGAACTTCAGAAAAAGCGAGGAATGAGGAAAATACTTAGATTTGCACTAACAAATCTCACCTTGCTCCATTCTTATTTACAAGGTTGATCCAGGACAAAATATCACCTCTTCAACCCAAACAACGCAGCACCATGCAGAGAGCACTGCATGTCCTTGCTGTGATCTCACTGGGACTTCGAAGCACACTCACAGTTTAAAGAAATGGATTGCAATGATGAAAGAGAATTATCTTTGCTTTACCCTCATATGCTTAGTAAACTCCCATGAAAACTTAGGAAATTCCCCCTGCTGCTTCCCCAAATGTCTGTGCCTCAGGCCCAAACTCAGTTATTCCTTTAATCCTGTGCAGGAGATCCAAGATCAAAGTTGGTGGGACTTTGTTTCATCGCAGCTATTCCCAGCACCATCCCTGGAATTCAGACAGCTGCTGGTTTTCATTCCTCTGCCATGGGCTAGCCAGATCTAACACTTCAGTGTTAACCCTTGGTTTTGGCATGAATGATGAACTGGAGTCTTGTCTCCTGAAAACTCCCCTGCTCTGCAGCAGATGACTCATCTTCACTGTGGCACCCCATGTGAATAAATTACTTACTGGTGTTTGTTTCATGGGTACCAGAATTCCAGAAGGGATCCCTGTGGAATCTAGGATCTTCTGAGATGAAAGGTGATCTCTAACTATCCATTATATTATCCCTGGGAGATGGGGAAAATAATTGAAAACATGAAACATTTACTGGAAAATACAAGACCAGCCCTGTATTTAATCAAAACATTTTGTTTTGTTCCACTTGTAATTATTTCCATCCAATGAAAAAATATTTTAACAAAGAAAACAACAGTTCCCTTCCGTGGACAAACAAAATAAGAAGTCATGTCAGTTCCTGTACAATGCTACAGAGAAGGTGACATATTTTTAATGCTGTGTTGAAATTGTCTTTACTTGTATTGCAGTAATACTGAACACATCAATTTAGGTTTAATGATCTAATTTCAGTGTTTGTTAGGGTAGTCGTGAGAAAACCAAAGATTTGTGGGGAAAAACGCTGAAGTGACACTTAATTTCCCCTGAAACTCATGAGAATGTGAATATGAACACTGATTACAGACACATGATTGACTAGGGCAGAGGTTCTGAAAAGAGGAAGACTAACCTGAGAGCCAAGGGAATTATTGCCATTGCCAGCTATGCTGGTACCTTGCATTTTTTTTTTATTGGAAACCCTAGTTTTCACATGGTAGAAAGAGGTAAACATGAAAAAAAAAAACCATTCTTGTACAAGACTCACTCTTACATTCAAATGACTGTCTTATAATCAAGGCAATAAATTGCAGGTACCTTAGTTGTAGTTTGTTGAAATCCAATGCCAGGCAAAGGCCCTCTCTATGTTTGCTTTAATTATCATGTTCCTAAAGAAGGTAACAGTTTATGCAGGTTTACTACAATGCCTGACTGCCCTCCCTGCCCTGTGCCTCATGTACCTGAACTTTGTATTCCCCACAGAAAAGTGGAAATAACCTTGGAGACTTCTTCAAAACTGCTTCAAAACACATTGAGATCTACTGGTGAAACAGCAGTAGAAAAATATTGTCACTTCCGTATGCTGGGATATTTTTTTCCCAGAGCTCTCAGACATTCAGTATCACAGTTGCATTTTCCTGCCTAGAACAGGCCAACGATTTTCTCTTCAATACCAGCTGACTTCAGTGCCCAGGTGAAAAGTGGCCTGTAACTCATGGACATCACTACTTGCTTTTAAATTATTTTTCACGCAAGAACACTATGCTGGTTTCTCCATTGTCTTGGTGTAAGTCCTGCTTCCTGGCACTATCTCTGCACCTCACCCATCCAACTCAACAGGTATATTTTCATACCCTCTAGCAACAGATACTTTGTGGAGGAGTTATCTGCCAAGTGTGGTTTAATACTAATTAATTCAGGCTCCTTGCCATTTTCTCCTCCAACTCAAAACTGCCAGCACAGCAATCACATATATTTTTCAGCAGCACATTGTCTGACTGAATCAAAATGTGCCACTGAGATCCATCTGCATGGCTCTTTGCTGCAGCACAAACAGAATTCAGCTGCCTGCTTCTCAGACAGGTGTGACATTTCAGGACCCACCTGACATTGACTTAAACCCCTGTTAGTGTGGTTTGCAGCACAGAGCATGGCTAGTTTGTAAGTGGGGGGAAGTCAGCATCTGTTCTGGGGAAAAGGGTGGTTTTGAAAAGGGAGAGGTTGCCCAAGATGTGCCTACTCAACACAGCAAGAGATATCTGGGAAGCACCACTGTAAGAATCAGGAGGCTGGTCTGCTGGGTGGCTTTTGGGATGGACTGAGAACAGGGATATAAAGCTCACCCTTGCAGGAGGCCAGCATCTTGGTAACAGAGGAAGGAAGACTATTCCTTTCTTTGTGTGAGAAGAAAGCAGGGTGCCCAGGTTTTCACCAAAATACCAGGATGAAATCACAAATTTTATCTGCGATACTTAAACCTGCTGGTACCAAACCTCACATTACTCATGGAGAGCTCCACCTCCTCCTCCCTCTGGGTACTACTGACATTGCAAAATCTTTTGCTAACCACAATTCTTTCCACATAATATTTTCTGTGCCAGCAGAGAAGTCTGATCTACCCTGGGAGGTCAGCACCATCCTTCTAGAGCTTTCAGCTACAAGTATGATGCCTTGCAAGAAATCAGCAGTTAAGACTGATCAATTAACCATAAAAGTTTATATCTGTGACAAAGAATATCCTAAAAACCACAGTCAGCTACTAACTAGAACTGTCTGCCTTGTCTAAGTTGTCTGTCTTATATCCCTCTTTCTCCACCCAAGGCTTTAAAGATTACCTCTCTTTCTCCTAGAGCTTTCTCAAAGTATCAATGAGCTACACAATCCAAATCTGAATGAAATCTCTGAAAATGTTCAGTTGTCCAGGTATAGGGCTTGGGTTATGTTCATATATCAAAATTGCCAGGTGTTATCTCTCATATGTTAGGATAGCAAGTGAGTTACAAACTCATGCATATGTGTGCCATGATGGATTTTCTCTAACTGCCTTTTTCTGAATTCTGATGGTTGTGAGTCATTGCAGGCAGGAATTTATATAACCAGAAAGGTTAAATATAAATATATCAATCTATTGTCCACCCACAGAGACTAGTATATGAAGAGAAAGGCCAGGGATGTTCAGAGTTAAGGAATATTTCTATTCCAAGTGGATAAACATGTAATGCTACCTGCAAGTCCTGCTGATAAGAATGTGCAGACACTTGGGTTAGTGCTGGAGCCAGGAATGTTACACCAAATCTGATGTGGAGTGAGGGTGCACTGCTGTGGCTGCTCTGCCCTCAGAAACACCCTGGCCACCCAGCACAGCTCAGCAGCTTCCCAGCATAACAACTTATGATCCCCTGAACTTTTTTCTGTGCTGTGAATTACACTGTTCCATCTTTTCAAAAAGCAAGAGTTCTCCATTTAAAAAACCCTCTACAGTATGACCCTGCAGATCTGTTCTGTCTTCACAGGAATATCCACAGCAGCTTAGGGATTTCCATCGTCTTTTGTCTTTGCTCGGGCCAAGTCACCTACAAATACAAGGATAAAGACAACAAAGTCCTGCTATTTTTGAGGTTCCTGGTGGCCAGGATGAGTGACTGCTGGCAGCACACTGTCCCCCATTCCTGCTGTCTGGGATAGGTGAAAGGACAGTACTCAGGTTATCTGCTTCATCCATAAGAGTAACAGGGACATCCCTCGCTACAGCTGTTCCCTGTTGTTTCAGCTGAAGGTCCCAAACCTGCCTTCGGCATGGAGAAACAGGGAGACAGTGGAAAGGGGCACTCCTGGATTCCCACACCCCCTCCTTTCCCTTGCTCATTCCTTACTGAATCCTCCCCCAGCCTTATCACATTCCCTCCATTCCTCTCATCGCCCTCTGAGCTTGCCTCTGAAACGCTGAGCCTGTGCTGCTGCCGTCCACCAGCTTCCAGATCCCCTTGCTCAGACCTGTGCCATGGGGTTCCTGGCCACTGCAGTGAGAGGGGTGGGGGAACCCTCACCTCCCACTCATTGTCTTCTGCCACAGCTCTAAAAAATATGTATTCACTCCCTATCCACCTCTGCTCACGACAGCACCACACAACCCCCCCTTCTAAATAGATAGATGCTATCTATTTACAATAACTCAGTTTCCATAAAATCTCCTCCACTTATTCCTCACTGAAGCACTCTTATCTTATCTTGCAAACCTGACTGGACATCGGGCAGTTTGGTGTTTATATGAAAAAAGGGTTTGGCTTTTAAAACAGTTCAGCAGCCACAAACAGAACTAGGTCTTCAGAATAGCTTAGCCTGCATTTTTGGGCAGTAAAATGAGAAGCCAGCTCTTCCAAGAGGGCTCTTTGTAATGGTGTGCTTTGAAAATATTACTTTAAATATCCCTGAAACAGTTAGATGTGGAGCCTTTGCTGAAAAGTCAGACTCTAGCTTGGTGTCTCCCTGGCAGCCAAGCTCACCTTAAATCTGCTCTGCAGCCTTTTGCAGCTCTTACAAGCCCTTCCCTGGTTTTCTGCTGCCTCCTCAGCCTTCACAGTGCAGGTTATCAGGGCAAGGGTAAGGCTGGTCCTTGCTGATTTTGATGGACTGAGACTTGATTCAGTTTGCAAAGTTGGGAGAATACTTTGTTGTGTCTTTGCCTGTTGCTTTACATTGAAATTATCTTGGGAGCAAGCAAATTGTGCTACCAACTTTAATTCAGCAAGTTTCAAAGTTGGGTCATCTGGAGGTCAGGGGTTTTTTGTTG
>WBNO01017178.1:39180-176510 GCA_013400575.1 Peucedramus taeniatus | reverse complement strand
AAACCCGCACCCCCGCCACCCCCTTCCTTCCCCCCGGTGGCCGCGCGGACGATACTTAGGACAAACCCATCCCGGCCCGCCCTGCTCCCGGGCCCCGCCGGACGGGCACCGCGCCGCTGCCGCCCCGGCCCCATGCTGCGCTCGCTGCTCTCCGGCTGCCTCTGTCCCCTCGCAGGTAAGGCTGCCCTCGGCGCGTCCCCTCTCGCTTCAGCCTCCGGCCCGTCAGCCCCTGCTGCCCCGGGGCTGGCGCGGACAACGATAGCGCTTAAGGAACCGGTTTAATTTCCTCTTAGAATGGGCTTATTTCGCCTCGGTAAGCGTGGCAAAGCTTGGGAGAGAGGAGCAGGGGAGGCGGGAGCACCGTGGCTCCGAGCGGTCCGTGCTGCCGAGGGACCGGCACCCACCGGAGCGCTGCTCCCGGCCCCGCGCGGGTCCGGCACCTCCGTGAGGCGGGTCGGGGCCACGGACATCGGCTCGCTTCCTAGGCTAGTGTATCCCCATCCAACAGGGACTGTCGCGGGTTCGAAGTGTTTTACTCGCTCCCTCCTGTGCAGATGAGGTGACCCCGGCAGGAAAGGCAGCTCTAGTGCTGCAGCTGATCACCTATAACTTTTTAAGCCCGTTGTGCGAACAAATTATGTGGTCTCAGTATGCCTTCTCCAGGCATAACGGGGCCACTATATTTTATGCCTTAGCCAGAGTTGCAGGCGTTGAGATCACAAGCGCCATGTAGCAGAATTCTCTTAGCATCCCTGTTTACCCCTCAGCGTGGCTTGTGGCAGCTGTAAACGGGATCGGCAGGTTCTGTCTCATTGGCATGGCTGCACTGCGCTGGTTCGCTTGGCATGGAGGCGGCTACAGACAGGGTTTGTCAGAGTGTAAATGTAGCAGTGTGCAGTGCAACAGCAGGACGGTAAAAATGTTGCAACCCATGTGTTTGGGGTGGTGATACCTCCTGGGGTCCTGACTTTCCAACTTTATGGCAAACTCCTGCTTCCTTGGAGTGCTGCAGCTATTGTTCCCATGGAGTCATCAGAGCTGACACATTCTTGGGCATCCACTCAGGTATTCTTTGCTTGGATTATGCTTCCCAGCTGTCCTGGTCTGGGGCAGCTACTTAGAGCTCAGTGTGAGCTGGAGCCTCTGTGAGGTGCCCCAGCAGGTGACTGTTCAGTGCTGCTGCCAGCAAGGCTGCTGAAGCACGTTGCTCTGCCTGGGTTCAGTCTGGAAACTGCTACCCAATGGCACAAGGAGCTCTAGAGCAACGCTGCTGTGAGAACATGCCAGCATCCCTGTAAGATGTGGAGGGTGTTTGAGGAGTGTTTTACAGTATGGTGGAAACTGCTCCTTTTTGCCCTGGATGTGATTTGACCATTAACTTGTTTCCTCCAAGATATATAGTGCAAACCTGATGGCAGGGTTAGGAGGTGAAAGGAAACTTGCTCTTCCACATGGAAGTGTCCCTCATCACCCAGACACAGCAGTATTGTTAATGGGGTAGGTGAAAGCTTTGGTGGGGGAACAGAGTTATCCTACGAGCACTGAGGGATCAAAAAGAGGTTCAGCTAGAATTTATCCAAATAAGAAACAGCAACATCACTCTAATCACTTCAGCTAGGAAAAAGTCACCAAATATTACGTGGGTCCTGATTTGGATGCCATCTCTATTCAGAAATAGCATCCTTGGCTGTTGCTCTCACTGCAATGATAAAAGATTTCAGACAAGCCAGGGCATGGTTACGCCTGTCCAGTGCTACCTTGTTTGAGCAGAAGCTGCTCTCCAGGGTTTTACCAAGGGACAGCAATGACTGCTCATGAAGAATGGCTTAACAGCGACCTTTCTAATACCATTCTCGAGTTCCTTTGGCTTCAGTTGAAACACTTGGTGTCTAAATGGCCTTGGTCTTTGGGGCTATTGAACAGTTGTTTATCCAAGCTTATTATAGGCAATAAAACCTGAACTACTACATACCTGTCATCCCAGGGGGGCACGTTCCATCCTTGCAAAGGGCCTCCTGGCCCCTAGTTAATTTCTGGCTGAATAATCCTCTGTGATATGAGGCAGCCTGCAGATCAGATGCACAAGGAAAATATCTAAATTAGCTGGGTTTTGCCAATGTGTGATATATTTGTTTCTATTGTTTTAGATTTTTGCTCAGACATATCATGGAGTTGTGTGCTAAATAATCTTTTGCTGTTATACAGGGCTGCTCATCAAAGCAATTTCCTTTATTTAAGGTTTTGAACCTTTATCTTGGAGGAACACATGGGAGTTTCTAAGGAGAAGGATTTGCAGGTCTTTAGTGGCAGCTGTCATCTCCCTGACAAAAATCTCACAAATAAGCCCCATAGGTGATTGTAGGGGCTGAACCTCTTCCCTCCCCCAGCCCTCAGGAGTGGTTACATTGCGGAGTAGGGAGGACTTGGGCACTGATCCTTGTGCACCAAAATTATCCCTGGCCAGGTTTTCCCTCCGGGTCATAGATACAAAGAAATAATTTGCAGCGTAAATGCAGAAACGAGTAGGAACAGCGCTTTAGCTGGTGCAATGCACAGGGTCAGGTGTTGGTCTAAAAACTGGTGACTGCCAGCCTACACAAGTAACTGATAAACCAGGTGGTCTGAGGGGACCTGCTGTGCCCCGGGACTTTCTGCCAGAGGTCACTAATCTATCAGACCTGTCGCTTGGTTTCAAAACCTTCACAGGTCACTTGGAATGAATAGGAGCAAGCTGTAAAAGTGTCAAGTGGCCTCTCTACTTGGAAATCCATTTCCTCTTTAGTTCACCCAACTATATCAATCAGTAAACAATCAATCAATCTCCCTCTCATTCCTCCTCAAATGCTTGAAAAGAGCTATAATTATCTCCTCTTTTCTAAAACATAGGTACTAAAGCAATGAATGTCTCCTCAGAGAGTCTCAGAGTCCTTGAACCCTGTTATCTTTCTCTCTGTATCTACTTTGTATGGATTTATCATTACCAGCTGCAGGTGTGGGGACCTGTAACATTTCTGGTCACATTATGTTACCAAACTAGGATCTTAAGGAACTTCACACACTCAACTAACATTGAGACTAGAGACCGTCTTGGAGCCAAAGGATCTAAGTACTTTGTGTTTTTTGCTCAAGGACTATCTGAAATCTCAGCTTTGTCATAGCTATTCCTTTGCATTCAACATTTTAAGCAAATCAAATTGTATGTGTATGTTCATGAAATCCACCTGCATTCACTCCTCCAGCTGGATAAATTGAAGTTTAGAGAATCAGATCTATTGTGCAAATACTGTTACGACATAGCAGCATGTTCCCCTGTAAATGTGAATTTTTCAGTCACAGCTCCAGTAAAAAAAAACCCAAAACAACAAGCAAACCAAACAAAATAAAACAACAAAACCCCCGATCTTTCTTCTGACAGTGATTTTCATGCCTTCACAAGTTTCTGCTGTTGTAGGTAGAAGTTGTAACTGGTGCACTGAAGACAACAGACCCTGCGATAAGCTCTCTGTATAAAATTTTCAGCTCGTAATTATCCTATTTATTTAGGAGAAGCCTTGCTCAGATTGGGCATCCCAAGATCCGACAGCACATTCAGCGTGCTGGTTGAAAAGCATTGGGGAAGGCAGATAATTTGCAGACTTTTGGTGACAAGTGGCACCTCTGCCATTGCCAGGACTGGGATCAACAGTCCAGTAAAGCACCAGGCAGTCGGGAGATCCCCACCCCATGGAAATCCACGGCAAAGCTGTGGAGATAGACTTTTCTCACAGAGTTGGTAGTGATTACTAATATTTTGGGGTAGGTACTTTGTCTGTTAGTTGGGTTGGTTTGGGGTTTTTGGAAGCGTAAGAGCAGCTCAATCCTTGTGAGCACTGAGGTCCTGTCCGTGCAACGCCTGCCTGAGCCCGCAGGGCTGTGCTAGGGACAGCTCTTTCCCAGCCGGGGAGGTGACACGGCTCCCGCAGGCCCTGCCTGGGGGCTGCTGAGGAGGTGCCAGCACGGCCCCACCCTTCAGCACATATGGGGGAAAAGTCATCAGCAAAAAATGCCTATTGTTTCAGAAAGGAAGTGACCCCTTCTCTCTTAAATGCTGGGAAATTGAGACCTCATCATCGGTGAGAAAAAAACCCACCTCTTCGAAATGAAAGGGAAATACCACCTGAGCCGTCCTGCCAGCAGTGCTAGAGAATGTGGCACAGTGACAAAACTAAGGGAGTCTTTTTGTACGGGAAGGAAGGAAAATTGAGGGAATGCAAGGACTGAATGGGAGAGGCAGCCTTTCATTTCTTGGTCACGAGTTTGACTCCAGTGCACTAGTCACTGCTATCTAATGATTCTTCAAAAGGCGACAATCATCTCTTAGTCTGTCACTTGGAGGGGTCACAGCCCCATCACAGAATCAGTCCTGCATGACAGGGTTTCATCCTTGGTGCAGCTGGAGCCAGAGAGGAGTTACTAGGCAGGCTGTGTCCTCTATAGGATGCTGAAAAACCTTTTCTGGCACTTTGCATGTGCACCCTACTCCTGTACTCAGGGCTAAGCAGAATGGTAGGAGTGCTGTGGTTTGACTTTGGTCTCCCTTTGCAGGGCAGCTGTACAAAGTCCCTGCTACTCCAACAACCCAAGCCATTGGTGATACCCTTTATTTTTGTTGTCACAGTAAAGTTGAAAAGTACTGGCCTTATGAACTGCAGTGGGTAGGATGTTGCATGTGGCATGTGTGGCACACAGGAGCAGGGAGAGGAATAGATTCTCTGGGTATCTCTGGGCTGTTCATCCTGTTCAAGCCTGCCAGCACCACCCACTGCGGAAGGGTTCGCTGTGCACGTGGACCTTGCAGCAGTTCTAGAGACAAGCAGAAGGCTGCCATGGCTCTAACTCTGCTATCCTTTGTAAGACAGTGGTGGATGGAGACAAGCAAAGCTTTGGCTCCAGGTGTACCATGTTTAACAGAGATTCTCCCCATGCCAAATAGCCTGAAAATCAGGATGAACATTTTGAGACAACAGGTGGGCAGAGACTGGAAAGGAAGAGAGCAGCAAAGGGCAGTGCTGGTATGGTATGGCTCTCTGCTGCCAGTAGCAGCACTCATTCCACTGCCAGCCTGGCTTCTCCCTGTCCATCAGGGCTTCCATTAGTTGCATACATCAGAAAACCATGTGCTGTGATACTTAAGTCAGTGCATCAGAGGTCATGGATCCTCTCAAGGATTTAGCAGAGCTTAACAGGTCTTGCACTGAAGGAATTGCTAGTCAAACACAACTTTGAGCCACAGGCATAGATGCAAAAAAGAAAAAAAGTCAGACATGGCTTTCAGTAGTTAGGAGCACAGGGATTTGGATAAAGACTTTGGCTTGGTTTACTAGAAAGGTGGGAGGTTTTGCAGGAATTGGGCTTGAGAAGGATTGGAAATGCAAAGGAGTTTTTCCTGGGCATTTGCTTCAGTTCATCTCATGCATCCAACTTACTTGGGATAAAGAAATTTCTTGAAAGTAATTTTATATTTAGGTATCTGCCCTCCTTCTCCTGGTCAGTGATCTCTGTACTAATACACCAGGCTGAGTCCTAGCAGCTGCTAGTTATTGTGCAACTGGAAAAATAACTTGGACTTAAAAGTCCCAAGGAAGTGAAGCCTTGAGAGAGGAGCTGATGGGAGGGTATTTACCTTTGAAAGATTTAAGTTTCTCTATTAGGCTATGCTAACTGCAGCATGGAAATATCCTAGAAAGCAATTCAAACGATGCAGAGCAAAGTTCTAGAGACTTAGGTGGGACACATCTGCTCCTTTCACTCCCTACCAATTACCCTCAGCTTTTAGGTAGTTCACTGTCACCACCTCCTTGTGAGTTGGGAAGCAGTCTGATTCTCCATCTTTACAGGCACAGGAAACCCAGCTTCCCAAGGCTACACATGATCACTTACCACCAGTTACAGACATATATTTCAATCCAAGGAGCCCTCTAGGGTGATTACAGAGCCATATAACTCCTTGAAAGGGCTACTAGGCAAGTAGCACAAGCTACCCAGAGACAATATTTGGCCTCAGCACACATGTTGAATATACTTCAGGAACCTGCACTGATTCCGAAGTGGAGTGGAGTTTCATGCACATGAAACACCACTCCTTCCCTGGCTGCCACAGCAGTGCCCAAGCCAGATTCCTAAAAACTACAGCATTTGCTATCTTACCCCCACCCCAGAGGGCTGTGGAAAACCGGTCCAGGGGAAAAGAAACAAACAACAACAAAAATCTTGGCTGAATTCCCAGGAACAGCAGTGTCAAACCTGACTGGCCTCCAGCACAAGCAAATACATCCTACCATTGTTAATGCCACCGTTCAGCTCTCTGAAATTCTTCACACCTCCTTTCAGAAGCCCCTGTGCAGGACTGTTTGTAGCCATAGCCCTGCAGCACACTCCCTCCAGTGCTAGGCAGGAGTTATCTCCCTTCCTTGGCTTACTCAGGGCCCCTGGTATTGCTGAACAAAGCACTTACAGGCCAAACCCTCAGCCAAAATTAGCTGACACGGTTCTGTTAAGGGCCCTGGAAATTAGTTAATTTATAGCAGCTGAGGGTCTGGGTAGGTTTTGTTTTTTTTTTTCCTCAATTGCACAGATGAGCTTTAATTGCACCATTCTGGTGTTTGTTAGCAATATGCTTGAAAGAGCTGAATGGTTTTGTGTGCCTCTTTTGAGATCTGTAGCAGGAACAATCTGCTTCTTGGAAGCCCCTTGGTTTAGATTCTATAATCCAGTTAACAGAGAGGAAGAAGAGAGACTCTTCTGTCAGTGAGGTGCAGCAAGAATAACTTGAGTTTCAGGTCACTGCCTTAATCATTGCAGATCTTTCTGCTGTTGCAGAGATGACCTCACTGACCACGGGAAAATATTATTGAATGAATGAGGATGAGGTGCCTAAGTGTGTTGCTAAATCCTGTTGTCCTTTGCCACTATTCTGGTCTTGTGGTAGGGGGATGATAACATTTTGGCTCATCACAGGGCATTGGAAAAATAAATCAGAAATGCCCAAACACTGTGGTTTGCAGGACCTGACACTGCTGAGAGCAATGGTTTGCAGCCTAGAACAGATAAACAATTTTTGTAAAACATGTTGCTAGTGACCACAGTAAGGGGAGAGCAAAGAACTATTGTTGGCATCAAGGCGACCATCCCACAGAGGGTCAAAGATTTCATCTTATTTTCTATTTTTTTCTACTCCAGCCAAACCTTCTTGTTCACATTGCAGCTTTTGTAGTCCTAAGATATGCAGTAAAGCATCTGACATCTCCTTCTGTAAGTAGCAAGACCTCATTTTAATATGCTGCTTCCTGATTTTAGACAAAGCAATATTTGTGTAGGCCAGAGTGAAACCAGTTAAGCAAGAAAAAACAGGGGCAGGTTGAAAGAAGTGAGAGAATCTCCAGTCAAAGGAAAGCGTGGCACGATTAATAAGTGAGAACAATCTGTCTGTGGGAAAGAACTACCATTGCATATAGTAATTCCTGGTAAGAGTGACAACTGTATGGTTTGTTCTTAAAAGTAATTGCAGGAATGCAACTGCTCTCCTCCTGACTCTCGTGGTTTTGTTGGCCAGCTGGGGTAGTGATGTCATCAGAAGAGCCTGTAAGCCTTATATTTTTCATGCAGATACAGTGTTCTGTCTCTGGCTGCCAAGAGGTCTTTGCAGCTGAGCAGGTAGATCCTCTTGACTCCGAATCAAAGTGACTCAGTTCCACCTCCTCCTTCCAAGACCTGGCACACAGCTCCCTCTTAGAGCTGATGTTTTGCTGTATGTGAAGCTGCAAACCACTCTCCCTAGTCCTTGTCCTCAGGTCAGGGTCCTTCATACATATCCCAAAAGTGGAAGAGTAACAACAGAGCCTAGCACAGGCAGCACCTTATGAGCTTTCATGGGTAATGTCTTTTTCTTGTCCCCCATCACAGCAACATCCTGTTATTGTATTGCTAAGGTCTGGCAATGGCTCTCCCAATCATGGCTGTTTGCACTGGGAAGATACCTGTGAATCCTGCTAAGGGAAGCAGTGCAATTCTGTATACGATAAACAAATCTTATATAAGGGGTATTAGCACTACATACCACAAGAAGCCCATCAGATTATCACTGACTGCCCTTTATAAAAATCCAGTGTAAAATATTAAATCAGTGGGTGTCTATGAACAGCAAAGGGCATGTTTCAGTGATATGCCAGGAAATTCTCAAGATCAAATGAGGGGAATTCAAATAAAGTAGAAAATTATCTATGTAAGAGTTAGCTTGGCCTTAATGAGTAAAAGTCTCCCTTATCTAAGTACATTGCAGAAAGCAAGCTGGAGGAGGTAAAGCTGGAAGATGGGTTATTTCTGAAACAGGGAGCTTTCTGGGTTACTGCAAAGGAGAACTGCACAGCAGAGCTCTCCCTGATCCACTGCTGGTGGGGTGGATCCCAGCCTTTCCTGCCCACCTAGGGACATTTACATTACTGAGGGTGAATTTGGGAAGCTGCTGTTGGTCTGATTCAGGCAAAAAAGAAAGAGAGGGGAATTAAGTAGAAAGTAAGACATCCAGAAAAGTGTGTTGTAGCCCTCTGAGGCTCTCTGGATTGGGCACTAAGGGAAAAGATACCAGGGAAACTGAAAGTTTGTTCTGCATCAATTCTGGGTCCCAAATCCACAAACATACATATCTGGAGCTGAGATTTGCAGTTTGCTAGAAGGTAGATGCAGAACTTTCACACTAGCTCTCACACTATCATGATCCAAAAGTTTGCACTACGAAATATTATATTCAGAAAAACAGTAAGAAAAACCTGGGAGCAGATCTTTGACCCCTGAAGATCAGCCTTTCATCCCGAGACTGTTCTATCACATTACTGTGTAAAATAATTGTGACTTGAAAACAAGCCTTCTTTGTCTGTGTGCAAAAGCTCTTGAGCAAGGCTGCCCCCATCTCTTTTGTCTTTACAAATAAAGTAGGAGTTCACTTAAAGACATTACTTCATAGCTAAAACCATACAGGGAGTGAAAAAGATCTACAGTGCTTTTTTACATTTGCTTTTCTTATCAGAACTTGTTTTTTGTCACGTGTATGTGAGCTTTCAAATTGCTTGCTGCAACCCAAAATTCACTTAAGCCTGTGGGAAGAGTGATTTCCTTTTACTCTTTTTTTTCCTGCTGGTTCAGAATACATTTAATTGGAAAAAATATTTGAGCCTTAAATTAACGTCTATCAGGCTGAAAGAACATGTACATCTCTCCATCTATATGCAGATAATTACTAAAAAGTTACCTGCCTACATATGTTGTTTTCTACCTATCAAATCAGAATTGTGCTTGTATGAGCCCCCCTGGAGGACTCTGAGGCTCTTGTTGCAGCAAAGCCCACAAGAAAGCTTCACATTGCTCAAGAAAAACAAATTAGGGCTGTCCCCCTCTACCACCTTGGTACAGGCAGTTTTACATGCCACATCCCTCAGGGGATGCATTACACACTGAGTTTTGTGGCCTCCTGTGACCTTCTACTTGTTTTCTTTTCAGCAGGTAAGAAGAGCCCACCTGCTGAGGACAAAGTTGTGTTAACACACATGAAGATACTGAGCAATGAAGGAATTCAAAACCCAGGGTTAATCCCAGAGGCTCCAGCTGACACAGCCTGCACAGAGGAGTCCCATCTTCCCGGTGCCAGTGTCTCCCCAGACTGCCTGGGAAGTCCAGATGCAGCAGCCACTCCAGCAGATCCAGACTATGCGGATGGCCCGGCAAGCACTGACTTTGTAGCCACCCTGCCTGACCTCAGCGCCTTCGAGTCCAAGTGCCGGCTTCACAGATTCTCCAAATTTGAATCTGAGGACTCGGGGGTTGAGTTGCCAAGCGGTGCTAATTCTCCATCAACTCCTACGGGCTCAGAGAAGAGCTTTGTCCTTCACAGCAGAGACTCATTCTGTGACTCGGGTGTGCTCAGCACCTCTTCTTCTCCAGAAATTGACCATCAGTTAATGAGAACATGTAAAGAACATGCCAGAAAAGTTAGCCTACAAGATCCAGAGAGCAAAAAGCAAGCTGATTACTATGGTCAGGAGTCAGATGCTGTGCAGGATCCTACAGCTTCCCTTGAAGACTTCAATGACCCTCAGGAAGAAAGTCCTGATGAACATTTTCACCAGGATGACAAGCAGTCTCCAGAAAAGGAACCTTCCGCAGAGATGGACCTTTTCAGGGAAAGCACTCTTTCCACCCCAGGTGCCATAGAAGAGCCAAAGACAATTGCTGACAATTTTCCAGAAAATTTTGGCAGCATGCAAGACCTTCAGATCCATGAACATCAGCTGAAGAAGTACCCCACAAGTGACAGCCTGGATGAATACATGGATGAATGCTGTAGGCTGAGTGAGGTGAGAAACACCTGAACTGAATCTTAAATCTAGGCCTGTCCAAACACCCCAGTCAGTGTTCAAGTCCTGTTTATCATAAATTAGACACATCTGAGTGAGTTTAGAATATCTCCCCTGAAACTTGTAAGCAGTAAAAAATGGTAATTGATTTTTAAGTTTTCTTTTCATACCAGTAAAATTCTAAATTCATAAATATCAGGTCTAGATAAGGATGAAAAATGACTCATTGAGATCTGGTGTTTCTAAAAGTCCTAGATGAGAGGACAGACTTGATTCTGGTCTCAAAATGAAGATTACTAAGTTAATCATCATCCTCTGATACATGGGGTGGGGGTCAGAACATAGGTTTATTTTCAAGACCAGGTTATTCCTGTCTATGGGAATAGCTAGCTTGCTTTTGGGGCACTGAAATTTGTAAAGAACTTGTCTAGGGGTTAATTCATTTCTGTCCAGGCCTGTTATGTCCTGTTGAGTCAACTGTCTCAAATAATGCATGAGCAGGGAGCTAATTCACAAATTCAGATTTTTGTTGGGCTGGAGTTGGAGATGCCATTTTAACTTGCCAGCATAGCTGTGATGGACCAAACTGCTAAGACCTAATTTCAGCAGGTTGTCCCACTCCTTACTCCCTCTCTTTCCCCTTGCTGGGTACCCTGTGCCACTGACAAGAGAATAGAAAGCCCTTCTGTGCACCTTCTCCCATAGCAGGTGCTGGTAAGCGCTCCCCCCAGCTCCTTGCCTGAAGCCTCATGCTGCTGGAATGCGGGCAGATCGCTGCCTTGCCTGCACGCTGCAGTGGGTTCCAGGAACCAGCAAAGCAAAGATCTCAGTGGGGAGCTGATTCTTGACAGAGAGACAGACCAAAGGGCCCCATGAGCAAAGGGAAGAAAAAAGGAGGAAGGGAGAGTCGGTGAAGAGGGTCACAAACACAGAAGCATCAAATGGCGCCTAGCGGGGATTTTTTGGGGAGTGTTCATTGTGGTAATAGTGATGAATGGAATTGGAGATGGGTGCAAGGAAGACACGTAACAAGTGATGTGTGCTGTGCAAATAATTTAACCATGACCTCGCTGCCCTGAACAATCGGGCACTGGACTTCCTCTCCAGCATGCTAAACCCTCTTGAGCAGTGAGGAAGGTCAGAGATGTCTCATCTCTGTTAACATTGCATATCAAGGCAGTACAAGCTACACACAACCCATCTGAGCAGTGTTTTCCTCCCCAGAGCTATCTCACACATAGTAGAAGACAGATGTCTATTTTGCACAGATCCCAAACAGATCTGGCAATTTGGCAGAGAGTTCAAGACAGGATGAGAGCAGCAGAATCTGACCATAAGGAGACTTCATAAAAAGTTACCTAAATTCTCTGTTGCACTCTGGAGAGTTTGCATCCAGATTTGGTCTTGTCTGACAGCTCTGTATGCCTGTGAAATTCCTTTAAATCCTTAGTGAAATGGAGCCTCAGTTTACCAAAGCAAAGCATTTAAATAAACAAGAGAATAAATTAGAAAGAAGCTGAAGAGGAAATTAAGCTCTTGGTGGCTTATCTCTCCTCCTTTTTTAATATCCTCACTGGCTGAGTGCTAAAGCCCTGTGCCCTAGAGCACTTTTCTTTGTTTTTGGAGCTGTGTAAATACAGCTGTGACCTAGATGCTGGAGAAGTTTGCCCCTCTTCACAGCACACCCCCAGGCTGCTGTATCTCAAAAGCAGCACTCCTCAAACTGCTGGGATGCCAGGTAGCACCGAAGTTGACTGGGACAAGAAATGCCCACAGGCTGCTGCACAGCCCTGCAGCAGCTGCTGCTCTGTGTTCCTCAGAGCACAGGACAGCCTCTGGCAGATGCAGTGTCTTCTGCCCTCACCAAGCTTACATCAGGCTGACCTGTCCTCACTGTCATACAACAGACACCTGTTCAGAAGTGAGGTCCAGATGATCATCTGACCATGCAGCTGACAGATGCATCTTAGTTCATCCCATCTGAGGCTCTGCTCCAGGCTTTCTCTGTGGTTTTCACATTTACCTGTAACCTGTCCAAGACACGAAATGATACTTTGAAACCAATCTCTGCTATGGCCTGTTGTCTTCTGAGGGATTAAGATATCCCTGGAAATGAATCACTGTAGCCTGAAAGAAAGCAGGCCAGCACAGTGTATTCCCACCCTGCTTGGCAATAACATAGCAAACCAAATTGCTCCATCAAATCAATTCCTGCTGCATTAAATGAGTGTTGATAGAAATGCAAAAGTGCTTACACTAGCTTATAATTAATGCCTAATGAGAGCATTGTTTAGTTATAGGTGACACCATCTTCCTCAGTTCTGTTGATGGTTTTGGGAACTTTCAAGTGACAGAAGAGCAGTTGAGTTTCCCCAGCCCAGCTGGCTGTGGCAGTGCCAACTGTGCTTACTGGCTCACCACAGACAGACAAAGATTCAGTCTCTGGTTGAAGTTGTCCCTTGATGCCCTCCTGACCATCCCTCACTGCTGAGGCCACTTTCAAGACAACAGGAAGGAAAATGCTGAAAAAGAGAGACTGGAAATGACCAAATGTTTTGACCATTTGGATTCAGTTGGTGAATGGCTTTGGCTGAAAATATACATCAAATCATTTCAGTCCAGTATTTTTAGACAAAGCTTTCTGATCTTTTGTTTTGAACTGTTGTTATTTTGAAATTTGCCTACATTTTGAAAGATGAAAGAAAATGGAAGCTGTCAAACAACAAGAGAAAGAACTTTGAAGACTAAATAAAAGCATTTCCTTTTAAGCTTGAAGTTTGAAGATACATAGCTTTTGATGCTTTTGCTTTACAAACACTTCCTCACGCTCCATAAAGTTTACATTTAAAGTCAGCCCAGCCCATACTCCTAGAAGAAAAAGGATGGGAGCACTGTCATCATTAAGTGAAAAAAAATAATTATACATTCAGTGCTATTTATCCTGGGCCAAAGCAGTCAAAATGTTTCTCTACAGAGTGGTACAGTTCAGGGGAAGGATAGGGCTACCTGTGATGCTCAGCCCCCTAGCCTGTGCGTGCCGCTCAGGGGAAACCAGAAGCTATCAGCAAGCACAGCCCCTCCTGGACAGCAGGGTGGAGCCGTCAGAAATACACAGCACGATCCCTCTCTTTCCTGTTATTCACAAGCCTTTCGTGCTGTCAGCTACCACTGACAAATGCTTCCCGCTCAGCCTGTGGCGTCACTGCTTGGTTGCTCTGAGCCCGGGATGGGAGGGTTGAAATTACCTTGTTCCCTGTCGGGTGGCGCAGTGACCGTGCTGCCTGCACCAGCCGTGTACCATGGCCAGAGCACGCAGTGAGGGATGTATGGCAGGATGCAGCAAAGCATAACCCAAGACTATCCACAAGAAAAGTGAAGAGCATTGTGTGAAGCACTGAAACCTAAGGCAATGCAAGATACATTACTGAGCATTTGAACAAAGAAAAGCTTCCCCTGCAAACTGCTCGTCATCTTCAGCTCCTGCTGCCAGGTCCAGCCCAGGACAGTTCTCCACTGAGCCCAATTATAGAAAAGCACATCACATGCATCCAAGTAACAGATAATGGCTGAAATGAGGCTGGACAGAGTGCTGACCAGATGATCAGACGTGCAGATATTGATTATACATCACTTGGACAAGAGTCTTGAAAGCAACTCTCATTCTTGCAGCTCCTGCTGAACTTCAAATCTTTGTAGTGATCAGATGCTGCAGTGAGCACAATATTCCCCAGAGACAAGAGGACAAGAGGCTTCCACCTCTGTGAGCTGTGTAGCCACAGAGGAAAAGATGTGATTTACACCAGTCAAAATATTGACTAGATAAGCCAAAGTTCCCAGTGTGGATGCTGATCCTGTATTTTTTAGCTTCCTAAGAAATCTGTGGGCCAGCACAACTGTCAGGGTTTATTGCCAGGGACACACATACTGAAAACCTGTGCTCAAAACTTAGTCAGGTGAGCACTGAGAAGGGCAGAGATCCCTCTTTGTTTACACAGGTGTACAGTCAATGCAGTGCATCTTAACTCCACAGGGTCAAAAAACTGTAATGTGAGTAACTCAGCACAACATAACTGGGAGCCTTTAATTCTGTTTCTTCCAGATGAGGGCCTGGCTCAGTCTCGTGCCTAAAAGCAAAATCTGGCATGTATTTATACATTATGTTCTTACTTTCCTAGAGAAGCTTTAACCATGTGATTCATAAATTGTGTCTTTATGATCCTCCACATCTTCACCTTACAGAAAAGTAGGCAAAATATTTTTCCTTCTTCATAGGCTTCATCATCTCAAAAATGGGCACACAGCTTTTGTTCCAACACTATTTGACAATTACCATGTGGAAAGTAGGACAAATTTCAGTCACGAAGCTTCAACTGGGAGGACAGAGAATGGAAGAGGCATCCTGGAAAATGTTTGCAGTTTTCTTGTGGTTGCTGACTTTTCACTACTTGCATAAAACTACTTCACTACTTGCATAAAACATAAAACTGTCTCACAGATGCTGAGAGGAAAATATTTAGGCCAGAACATGACAGACCAGAGTCTATGCTGCACTTGGAGTCACCAAAAGATAGCTAGGGGTCTTCAGGTATTTCCAGTCTATGAAAATGCAAAGTCTTTAAAGGGTTACTAGAGAGACTCTCTCTGTGCAACTGTTTTGGGGGCAACCAGCTAAATTACATAAATATTCTGTATGGAACAGCTGCCATATCTGAGCAATCCTAATGCTAACCAGCCCTGTGGCAGGGTGAAGCACACCCTTAAAAGTTTTTACCATTGCATTCTGACCACAGAGGAGGCTGGCTCTGCAGAAATGTGCAAGCACTGGAGGCTCTGCCTGATTTGTTCTTTCCGAGATCGCTTCAATAAAATGCAGATTAATTTGCTATTAAGTAGTCCAAACTGCCCTGAGCAAACTGCCTCTGAAGGCTGGCTGTGAAACAGGGGTCTTCAGCATATTGAGTCCAACCTTCAGTCTGGTTTAGGTCCTCTGCAGGGGTAGATCCACCTTTCCCCAAGACCTGGAGCAACTACTCTACACCTTTTCCCTCTCATTTTCTGGGCACCTGTATTTATTCTCAGGAGCTGGAGATTCTCTCTAACTTTTAGCAAAAGCCAGGTTTTTTCCATGCTCATCCCAAACACACCTTTGCTTTCCAGAGCCTTCAGCCCTAGACACAGAGCATAGAAAACCAGGACCTTCTTCTCTCCTCCCCCTGCCCATTTTGCCCTACAAACCCAGCAGCCACAGACATGAAGCAGGACAGTACAACATTAAGCACAGGACAAATATGGAACAAAAAGAGAGTCTCTAAGTGAGAGGGGTCACAGTCAAATGTTTCATTCTTTTTCTCTGATCTAAGTTAGAGCCAAATGTTTTACTTCACCCTATTCTCCAAGACCGTGCCTGTCCCTTGTAGCCTCCCTTTGTGTTTCCAGAGCTATAATGGATTGGGTTTGGCTCAGTGTCTCCTTATGGCAGTACAGACTGCCATAGCAGTAGCATACTGGCAGGAAGGGGAGTTGCTAGATGTGCAAAAAGAGGGTATAGAGTGGCAGAACGCTTATATTTTCAGAGGTAATGACTTCTGTCTGTCTATTGAAACAGTGTACAAAAAATGACTGTTCATTTTGGGACAGCTCAAAATGGCCAAATTTTCAGAAGCTGACACCCATGTACTTTCTGAAAATTATGCTTCTCAAGCTGGGCACCCCCAAATCCCTAGCTGCTTTTAGATATGTTGATTATAGTGCTTTTGATTCAAGCTTTTCCCACCAGATACCTCATAGGCTTTGTTGTCCTTTTGGGTCCCGGGACTGTGCCCCTTCCCATTGCACAGTAAATACTCAGTTTTACAGCTGAGTAACTTTTGTCTTGCCACCACTTCTTGCAGGCTCTGCCTGAGAGGAAAATAAAAGTCATTAAATGAATGATTGCTTGACTTGGAATCAACAACCTCTGTCCCAGCTTCAGACACAAAAGCATCTGGATTTAATAATACCTGTTTATAAATAACGTTGTATCATCATTTGTTTAAAAAGAAGTAAATCCTAATGTTGATTATTTTTGAACACACCATGAGCTTTCTGACATAATGAAAAGACAGGAAGAGTCTCAGGGCTGGCATTTCCCCAAAAATGTAGATTGTTGTGGGAAAGGAGACAGAGTAAGCTTCCTGCTTTTGTGGAGGGAACTTATTTTTTGAAGTAAGATAAACTTAGAGCACTGCTTTTGTAAAGATTGAGGCTTATTTTACTCACTGATATCACACGCACATCAGCAGGCAGTGCCAAGGTGGAAGTGAGTCCCTGCTTGTGTTTGTTAGCGGCACGTTCGACACAGTCTGATCACAGCACAGGGGAGGACACTCGCTGTGCATGGGGAGGTCTTGGCACCAGAAATGGTGAGGTGCAGAGCAGGAGGCTGGGAAGCATCCTAGCTTTTCTTCTGCCATAGGATTACTCTCTGTTTCCAGCATTGCCCTTGGCTGAGCAGCAGTGAGACTCTGGCAGGTCTTGGGTGAAGAGAAATTGGTGGTAGAGATCATCCTTCCACAGCCAGACAGGAAAGTTGATCCTGCAGACTTTCTTCAGGCATCTCGTCAAGACTGAGAAAGTAGCAGCAGGGACGTAAGCTGGGATCTACTAAAGACTAGTGGGAAGATGTTCTTTCACTTTGGCACCTTGATTCAAGTACATTTCTCTCACAGACACACCAGTGATGAGGGCCAGAGTACAGCAGACAAAGTGTACCCCCAAGTTGGTCACAACTCAGCAAATCAATGCAACCTGCAGATTCGTGCCTTTGGGTAGGAGCCAAGCCCAGCTTCAGTACACATAAGTGTGACTTGCACTGAGGATTGGGGGGGGTAAGTGATCCATACTAGCCCCAGCCATCCATAGCATACAGTAGAACCATATTTGTTTGTAAGGCTTCTGATGCCAGTAAAAGACAAAAATTAGCCTGGGAGGTGGAACTAGAAACAGGCTGTCATGAGGTTTTCCTCTGCATCAGCCTGTGATCAGTCAGAAGAGTCCCTCTGACAGTGGAAATTGCTAAGTAATCCAGAAAAGAGCTTCAGCAAGTGAAGCTGTAGCTCAAATCTGTGTTAAGACCAAAGCCCCTTGCAAGAGGAAGCCTGACTTTATCACAGGACATGACTGTAAGGAGTGTGCAGGGCTCTCAGCTCCTAGTAAGAATTGCTCTGTTACTCCATGGTCCAAGATGCATTGTCATTGCAGGTGAACCAAAGTAACAGCAAAGCCCTGGGCTCTGGTCTGGGATACCTAGAACACATCTGCCAACTGATTGAGAAGATTGGGCAGCTTCAGGAGCACAACCTGCGTCTCCAAAAACAAGTGTGCAGCTTGCAGAAAGAGCAGAAGATGAATCAGATAAAAGAGGTAAGTAGACACTATAGTATCTTCCATTGAGTAATACATCTTAAATAATAAACTCAAGGCCCAAACAGAAAGTTCTGTGTGTGGGAAGATGCTAATTTACCACATCCAACACCCACTTGACTGGGTACTCTGGTCTTCAGGGATGCCTCACTCACCACAATGGGTTTAGTTTCCTGAGGCTGGGCTTGAGTTTCTGTTCTTATTTAATTTTATTTCCCAAATGTGCTTGTTTCTTTTGAGTTAAAAAGCATCCTTCTCACCTCATGCAATGGCCTGCTCTAAGTCAGTAACTTTTTCTTCTCTACAGCTGTAAACTTCCCAAGAACACATCTCCTCTCCTCAATGCTATCAAAACAGGATCCACAGATCTCCTTAGCAATTGTGTCTTGACTTATAAGATCTTTCATTTCCTTCTGGTTTCAAACTGTCGAAATCCCAGAATTTTTCACAAAACAGGCACAAGGGGAAAGAGAAGCAGCCATGACCCAGCTCCATGCTTTTTTTCCCCTTCTGTGCTTCTGAGCTGCCAGATGAAGAAACCATTTCAGTGTTCCCATTTGTCATTTTTATCAGCCACAGCTAGCTGATAAATCTGATTGAAATTTGCAAATAATTTCAGGGTCTTCCTAGCATTTCCATCAGCATTTTTTAGCCCCTGCATATTTCATTAAGTTCTACCCCACCTCTTCTTCAGTCATCAAACCAGATTTCCATCTTTTTTCCTCCCCTGCCTTTCTGTTTATTTTAACACTCCCCAAAGGAACAGAAAGGGTTTATCACACTCAGCTATTTCTTCCCAGCAGTGCTACGGGTGAGTCTTTTATTCTCCTGATAGCGTCATTGTTCCCCTGGTGCTGCTCTCCCACCTGCTGGGAGTGGATCTGCACTAGGTGACTGACTCCTCCTCAGAGCCAAAGCCAAGTTCTGAGTCAGGTTGCAGAGCAGAGTAGCTTGTCATTTCCATGTACCCATCTCTCACACTCAGAGGAATGCAGCCTCCTACACAGAGCCTGGGAATTGTTAACACATTTCCTGAAGCTTTACAACTGTGAGTCATTGCTCAAAGTAACTCTTCCAAGCTGCAAAATCATCTGGTGTACGTGCCCCCTCCCCAGCTCCCACTGAAATGAAAGGCACTGTGCTTTCATTTAAATATTTGAAACTTTGATCTTTTTGGTACTTCTGAAGTTCTCTCAGCAGTATCTTCTCAGATGCATTTGTCTCATACTGTTCAGTGGGGAATTGGATCCTCAGATGTAACATTCAGTGCTTGCACCGTGGTCTACAAAACTGGACACTCTCAGGTATCCTGTGGTGCCTGGATCTCCTATGTTTGAGCAGCTCTCCATCATTTTGTTCTTCAGTCATAGCCCCTCTGAATAGAAGAGGAGCACTGCTACCCCCATTTGCCATGAAACATGAAGATTGCCATCCACAATTTGGACGGCGTCCAAAGACTCCTTTACAAACCACATCCACTCTCCATGTAGACTATGAGCATGGAAAGATTTCCATGTCCCAGACATGGCTAGGGAAGACACAACCCCTGAAACACGGGGTTAGCATGGTACTAAGAGCTGGTCACGAGGATTGTAGATAACCAGTGCTCTCAATGCTGTTCTCAAGAGGTGCACAGACATCACCACTGAAATGATGGCTTTCATCCAGGGACACAAAGGGAACACTCCTGCTCCACATCCTTTGCTTTACAGGGAAATCTATAATACCATGGACCAAAACCAGCATCTTTCATCAGATTTGCCAAGCATCTCCCAATGCAAACTGCCACGCTGTTGTGACAACATATCCAGATGAGAAGTGACATTGAAACTGTCAGTTGCTTGGGGGTCTCCAGAGGTGCTAAACTGGTGTTGACCTCTCCTGGTTCCAACACTAGCAAACAGTTTGGTTCCCTTTCTTCTTCAGCTGGATAAAGCTCTCCTTCCTTCCTACCCTACTAAACTGTTCTGCAACATGGTTGTGCAAGGTAGAAAATCTCCCCTTCCTCACCCCACCAGCAACAGCAGAAGTACACACTGAAGTACCACATACAGTCAATCTGGCTGGTAACACACAAGAAAACTGTGGCATCCCATCAATAAAAATACAAGATATTGTTGTCTGTGCATGCTCCAAAACAAATAACATCTTAAAATATGAGTCATTGTTATAACTGATCTGTTTATTTACACTAATGCCTTAGCTGAGCAGCTCTCTGTTTAGAAACTCATATTCAATTCCTTCTGGGAAACAAATGGAAAAGATGCTGAGTATCAGGCAATTTAAGTTAAATGCTAATGAAGCCATGAAAGCTCTGTATTACTAACTACAAGCTGTTCAACATTTTAGAGAATTAAATAATTTGTCTGGGTTCTGGTGGGTCCTAGGACAAGGATGGACATCCCTGGGCTGGAGTGTTTACAATTTCTCTGGGGTGTCACACCACCCATTACCTTGAGCTGTTGCAGCCTGAGAGCCTGCATACTTTCTTTTTGTCTGGTACAGGAATACGTTCTGCAGCATTGCTCCTGTGGAGCTGCCAGTATCTTCCTTAACTCATATCAAGACATGAAAACAAATTTTGCTGGGAGGAGCAGACCTCACAGCCTCTTGGTTCAGACTGGAAACCCTTCTGATCTTTCCATCATCCCAGAAATAGGAGTGAACACCGAGAAGCTGAGCAGCTGCAATGGTGAGTTCAAATACCTCTAACATGCCTTCCCATTTGCCACCACTTGGTCAAACAAGCTGACCAGCCACTTTCTTTTCCCTAGGAAAGACAGTTGGGAACAGAGCAAGGTTTTAGTAGAACTAAACCCTAGCTGAAATCCAAGAGAAGCAATTTAAAAAGCTCTGTCTATACCTAGGATTTTAATACTGGCTGCTTCATGTGTGAATCGGGGGTTTTTGCTTTGCAGCTGTGGCTGTAAAGATTAGGACAAATGAATTATAAAATAGGTCTTTTGGAAACTTGTCATGCCTGAATGGGACCATTAGTGGAGCCTCCCTCCACCCAGGCAAGGTAGGATTTGATCTAAGATGGAAAACCTTATGCCTGTTGTTAGTCTTCTACCCTCCCAAGTAGGCACAGAACACATTCCTGGAGGATGACTTATTCTATAGACCAAGTGGAAATAAGCCCCAGCTGTAAAGCTTGGATCCAGAGACCAACTTTTCCAGAAGGCTGAGAAACACTGGGCTAAGCCTACTGATGATAAAACCAGAGGAAAAGTCTGTTAGATGTGAACCAGCTCACTAAATGAGCCTGGTCAGTTTATTTCAGACCTTGGATTTCAGCTTGTTTCTAATATCTGGTGAAACAGAACAGCTTCTTTGCAGGATTGAGTCAGAGCCTTTGGGATAACACGGGGTCTTATCCCATCTTTAAGTCCTTAGGGTTCTTATCCCATCTGAAGTCATAACTTGCTGCCAGCACTGCCCAGAGGCCATCCTAGCAACACACTGCTAAGAAATAAGCACTTCCTTGCATTTCATTGCAGGAAGCGAGAGATACCTGGAATCAGGAAAGAGCCAGCTGATGATGGGGCTCAGGAAGTCATCAAACAATAGGAACAACAAGGAGAATGAGCTCAGAGAAGTTGGGAGTATGGCTGAGGGACAGGCTTTTCTGTCAAAAGACCCTGCAGTAAGAAAGGTGAGTGATAAGCTTGGAGCCTGACTCTGAGTGGGACCCGTGGGAGAAGCAGAGACAAGTTCTGCTCAGGCAGATCAGAGTGAGGTGCCAGGAGAGCAAGCCAACCTTGTCTGCTACGGAGTGGAGCTGGGCTAGCGAGGGTCAGGGGGGGTCTGTGTCTCTCTGCTCCCAACCTTAAATGAAGAAGGACTATGTCTTTATACCAAGAAAGGCACAAATGGATCGCTGGTGCAGGGGAGAGGAGCACTGCAGACAGCAGCACGGGGTTTAGTCCTCACCAACTCCAAATAACCTACTGTGTGGACTTGGTTATAAGTATCTCCACTACTGATGCTAGTGAGATAAAACCAAGTATTCATTACCAGTAATAAAAATGTTAGTGGATCAGTCCTTAGCTGGCCACACTTATTACCAGACTGGCAGCATATCAATGTAATTAGCTCCAGTCCTCAAAGCATGTTCCAGGGAATGTGTTTCAGCAAATCTGTGTCACTGAAGTCTAAGGGAGTGAGGATGAATGCTTTCCTTTCCCTTTCTTTCTCATTGTTTGTGTCTGCCTCAGCACTTTCATGTTCTGGTGGGGTTCAGAAGTGCTGAAATGCCAGAGCAGAGACTCTAATCAGAGAATTCCCAACCTTGCAAACAGGAAAGAGGAAGGAGTAGGTCTCTCACGGGAAAGGCCTCATGAATTTTCCACCCTTAAGTTGCAAATAGGTCACAAGAACTTCATTGAACTTCAGAACTCAAATTAAGGCTGAGGCCTGAAAGATGCTCCATGCTCTGCCTTGTGTCCAGTCAGCTTCTGGAGTATTTTAAGCATATGGGATGTTTTGATGACTTCACAGGACTGTAGAACCAAGATCCAAGCTCTTTAAACTGAATCCTCATCCTCTCTTGTTATATCACACCTTAGTATTGTCACTTAGTTTTGGATTTTGTACCCTGAACATGAAAGGCCCCATTTATTCCTACAGTGCAGGTACTGTATGCGAATTCGGTCTGTTTCACTCATCCCCAGGCTACTAGATACTACACACATGAACCAGCAGTTTAAATACAAAAGAGAGGTGAGAGGTGGAAGGAGAAAGAAGGGATTATCGCACATGTGAGGGACAGAGTCTAAAAAGAGATAAAGAACTCGACCAAGGCTATGAGTCCATTCCAGGGCAGAGCTGAGAACAGAGCCTAGTCTGTTGCAAACACTGGGAGATGGGTCTCACTGTCTTGCTATTTATCAATATATTTCCCTTTTGGTTTTAGGTTCTGGATGTCAGCAAGAACATCTCGGTATGTACTGTCTTTGCAGAATATAAATATAGCTTGTGTCTACATTATCAGTGAGTAAGCCCGTGTAGTGCACACCATTGTATGAACGAAAGAGGTTTACTCACCCCCGAAGTTTACTCTCATGGAAGACAGGAGCATCAGCTGCTCAGGCTTCCTGCGGTATCAGCAGTGCTTGCTTGTCCAAGACATCATCAGCATAACGAGGGACTAACTGCTGAGGCCTCAAAACCCTTCCACGGCACACATTAATCCTAGCAGTAAACACAGAGGTTTGCTATTTCCGAGGGTAAACAGTCTTGCTTACAGGCAATTAACTCAATAGCACTGAATCAGGTGTTGCAGTTCTCAGCTGAGCCATGACCTCATCTGAAGTTTTGAACTGAAAACTTTGCAGATTCCCAAAAAGAACTATTGCTAGGCATTGCTAGGGCTGGTAAGTGTGGCTGGGCAGCTGCCAGGTTGTCCTCTCAAGGTGGCCACAACTCCTGTTGTAATGGCTCTGCTGGTGGCACAGCAGAACCAGCACACAGTGAGGAGGAACCTTGGAACAGGGGAGAACAATGTTAGGAACGTGACAATGGTTTGAGAAATTCACTGAAATGGGAATAATTTCTCTCCATTATGCTAGTTCTGGGACGTGCTAATTTTTGTTTTGGTCCCCAGGTTTTCCAGTCATCACTTTAGGAAATTTAAAGCAATATTGGATCTATTTTTTTTTTTAAATTCAAAGCTCCATTTAGTTCACAGATCCAGATAAGTCCGGCCTGGAGAGAACAAAGATTAGAGATGGCCTCCTGAGACTCCCTGACCTCCTGATAATCTCTATTAGCATTTCAAATGTAAGGGACCAATAGCTGTGGCTCGCTGAGTGACAGGGAAACAAAGGCTTGATCTCTTCTAATTCATGTTCCACAAAAGCTACCTCCTTAAAAAAGGCTGATACCTATGCACCTGGTCTAATAGAAAGGATTAAGAGAGTCAAACTGCTTTTTTGAGTTTCGTTGTAAAGGCCCCCTGCATGCATGTGAGTAGGTAGGAAACCAAACTGATCTTCTTTAGCACAACAGCAGGGTAAAACGTGCCCTTAGGCAGCTACTCAGCATTCACCAGTGAGGTGCCCTCACTCTCTGAAATCCTAAAACAGAAAGAACAGCAGAGTCCTAGGCAGAGAAATGTTACCAAACAAAATACGAAAAAAGATGGTATTACTCAGAGTTCATCAATCCTGTCTCCTTGTCCTATGCAGGTACAGGCTGGCCATTGGGCATCATTGCAGTGTTAAAAATTCTTCTGTGGGCCATGACTCCTATCTGTCTGAAATAAAGAAACTTCCCTCTTCTCACTACCCTGGAGTACCCCAAAGAATTATAAGTTGACCAGATGAAGTCTGCCAGCAACTTGCCTCTGGTCTTTTAAGTTGTGGTTTCTTTTTGCTCCCTAGGGTGAGAGCCATGCTTGGAGGAGAATGAGAGATCTTATGAGGAAGACAAGGTTGACAAACCAGAACAAGCTGGGGCTGTCCTCTGCTGCTCTGAAGAGGTCCTGCCCACAGTTGTATAGGTGAGAGAATGCTGTGGGAGATTTTCACTTAGTGTTGGGAGGAGGTGGTAAAAGCTTTACCTCTAGTTGTTGCTGCCTGGAGAAGACTACTCCTTACCTTATTTCTGTTGCATATGCTGGTCCTGGCTAGCAGTAGTATTTGCTTCCTTAGTGCCCAGATGCTCTAGGATCCCAACTGGATGTTGCCCGTGTGATAATCATGGAAATGTTAGGGTCCCTAAAATGAGGCGCTTCTCCCCAGTAGGGCAAGGGGATGATGCCAATTAGCCAGAGCCATTCTGTAGCCTAGTTATTTGTCTTTCTGCTCCCTCCTAAGTATTGCAGTCAGCATTAATGTTCTCTTTTGTCCGCTTTCCCACCTTTCATCCAGTGGGACAGACCATATTGTTCCTGATGTGGGGACAGTCAGGATCAGCTGGATGGTTTTTGTCAGAGGAAGAAGAGATGAAGTTTGCTGAATGTGTGCTTACGGGTGGGACCTGTTTGTTGCTGTAGATGAATATATGGGTCAAGTATGAGGTCTTGTTTCTATTAATGATCAATGCTGCTCCCTTGAGCAAGTTTGTCTACCAGGCTGGTTGTAGCCTGGCCTCTGAAATAAACTGTGTTGTGCATATCCATCTGACAGTTCTGCCAGCTATCCCTTGCACAGATATTCCCTGTGCAATTGCCAAGTCCTCCCAGCTAGTCTGGTGAATTTGGAGTGTTTGTGTATGTAATCAGGTAACAGGAAGAGCCTGGGTATCTTAGTCACCAAAGCAGGAGCATTACATGGAGCTGTGCACCTCCCTGTATGTTTTTTCAGCTGAGGTCTCAGTAACTTCAGCAGAACAGCTCAAATGTGCTTAAGCCCTCCTCCAGTTTTAAAGGGGGTGATGGTGGGGAAACAGCAGTTGTTTAAGCACTCAGGAATGTCCTATTGTTCCCCAAAAGACAGCCTGTACCTATCTTACAAAATGCATAAGGGAACTGAGAATCTTATAACTACAGCTGGAAAAAAAAAAACCCTCTGTAATACATGGAGTGATTTTTCCAGCTGGGAAAAGGTTAGTTGGGGCCCAAGCACACGTAACAGGAGAGCTTCCTCCTATTGTTTGGGAAACTGAAAGAAACACAAAGCAGAGAGAGATCAAACAGTTCCATCTAAAATAGATGGTGAGCCAGCTGGGGAAAAAATACAAACTTCTGTGAACCTTCCCTCTAAACCTGAATAGAACCAGCACCTTTATTTGGGTTTCAGAAAAGTTCTGTCTCTGTAACTTTCTGCTTGCCCCATCTCCACAGCACAGAGGACAGCACCAGCAGTCCCTGCATAAGAATTGAAGGCTAGGTCCTCAGCTGCCTAAATGAATGTATTTCCAATGAAGGGTCAGCCTGATAGCTCCTAGTAGAAATTCTAGCTCCCTAGAAATTAGTCTCCTAGAATGGACAACTACTGCCATCATGGAAATGTTGTATAATGAGATGCCAAATGGACAGTTTTTTGCCTGGCTGTATCCAGGCATCTTCAGAGCCCTTGTACACTGATTTTTGCAGGCTGTTTCCAGTAGCTGATGAATGGCCTTTTCTACTTTTTTCTCCCGTATATCTACATAAAACCCTTGCCTCTACTCATGCCCCTTATCTATCTCCATTTCCTTTTCTCCTTCATCCTAGCTCTTATTCCCCAGTCCTATCTGTATTTGGTCTTGCTCTTTTTACCAAACCCAGCAATAGCAGTGAACGGACCCTGTCCTTTTCACTGGTATGTGGAAAAGTTGGGCACCTTGTTCTTGTGGCAGTTTGGATAAGCAGTTGCCCTCAGGCTTCTATGAAGCAAGAAGTTAGGCTTGGTGGATCAATGAGAGAGCAGCAAATGCTGCTGGACAGTAAGAGGGACCCTTCCTGCAGCAGCAGCAGAATGGTAAAGTGATAAAAACTGCAAATTTTGGCAAAGCAAACCTTGAAGCCCTGATACTCTCAGCATTTAAAGCCACTGTCTTTGTTATAATTTATGAAACATGTTTGTCCTGGCTCCTGTTTGTACATGCAGACATATGGAGTTGTCTGGCTTTTGCTTACCCAGGCTTTCTTGGGCTCCAGGTCTTGCACTGGAACAGGCTGGAGCCTGGTGTCCTGTATTAACATACAGTTCTAAAGGAGTCAAAGATTTGTTGCTTTTGACACCCAGTCCCACTTGAAGTCATTTGGGCAATTAGAGAAAGTCTCTTTGTTTTTGTAACTAGGTCAAAACAAATCCCCTTTCATGCTCCTGCTCTGTGTATGATGAATGATCTGCTGCAGGGTGGTTGTTTTGTTTCTCTTTTCTGTCTCTTTTTTTTTTTTTTTTTTTCCCCTTTCCTTAACATCCACAAACGAATTCTCATAGCAGAAAGAACTTGGTTCTTTTAGCAGGAGAGAGGGGAGGCCTGCCAAGGTAAACATACTGGCACAAGACTCAGGGGTTTGTCATACATTGTTCTAAACAGGCTCAGGTTTACATTTAATTTTCTTTTTCTTGCTAATACATTTGCTCCTGCAAAGCAACATCTATTCTGTGCAGAGACCAGAACAGACTGATGACTGACTCCATTATGGTGTTATGAACTTATGCAGCACAGGGTCCTCCACTTTTCAGGGCAGGATCTAATGTAGGCAATCCCCTCCTGACATTCCAGGGCAGATATACCCCCCCAGGGTATCTGTGGGAGCTGAACTTTAATGCAGATCCATGGGCATGAGCTAACCTCAAACAGTATTTTTCATGGTAAAGATGATAGTTTCAGTTTGAAGCCACCAAAAGCTTACTGCTGTATGATGCCTACTTTGTGATTAGTGTGAAGTAAGCTAGCAAGGATAGTGCATTTCTAACATTAAAAAACTCTCTTCAATATTGTACAGTAAAGGTTGAAAAGGGCACAAGAATCTCAGATCTGAATGATGCTCTTCACATGGAAGATTAATACTAAGGTATTTTCAACTCTGTGCTCAGGGTTGAGAAACCATCAAAGAATAAAAAAAACATCAAGGCAGAAGATTGACTGGTCCATTGTAAAAGAGCTAAGAGCAGAACAGAACATAAAAATTTACAACATTAAAAAAAACCACAATATAGTAGTTCACAAAATGAAGAGTCTGCACCATGTTAGTCAGGACTTTGAGGTGAAAATTTTTCAAATTGAAGATTTGAAGTAAATAGCTATTAGCTATTTATTTTCTGTAAACGGATTTCAAATATTGCTTTAAAAAAACCCAAAAAACAAATGACAGCTCTTTTTTCTTAAACAGAACCTATTTTAAAGATGTGTCTAGAAAGTGTTTCAAAAAGTTTGTCTGCCCTACATCCTGAGGCCTGAGCTAACTATGTCATTTCAACCAAACAGGATGTATTATACTCATTTCAATCATATGTAATAAATAACACACAAAAAATTAAGCTGGAGACAGTCCACAGGAGCTAGCTTAGTGTTGCTGTTCAAAACACTTCATTTCATACTTACTATTTTAGGCCAGAAATTTTAACTTCTGTGTGATGTAGCCACAGAAGTTTCTGCCATCTTTCAGCTAGGCAGAAAATACTGGTTGCACTGAACAAAATGATGTTTGTGTCCATCCATTACAATGTAGCTCCCTGCCAAGTGCTGCCTCTTATGGCTCTTTTTTTGGATGTTACCACAAATATTTGGGCAGCATCTGTTCATGGTAATCACATATCCTCTGAACAGAGAGAGACATAGCTCTCTCCCAGGATTTTCCTGGGAAGCTGTGAGAAAAGAATGAGAAACAATTCTTATCTTTGCTTGCTGCACCTGTTGTTGTGCACATGTAGAATATGTTATGGAGATTTGTTTACCAAAAGGTGATTTCTTAATTGGCCACTTGTGATGGCTGTTTGGATTGGATCCATATGTGTGTCGTGATTGTCAGGCAAGGGCGATGGGTTTTTCTTAAAAGTATAGTATAGTATATGATGATAGAATAAAGCAATTGATCAGCCTTCTGCAATCATGGAGTCAATGATAATTATTACCCAGCAGGGCCCACTGCTACAATATCTGTTATAGACTTTCACGCTGGAGAGGGGGATGCTGCATTGGGTATAGCTTAGATACATATGCACAGCATATTAATGTTAAGAACACAGCCATGCATTCTGGCCACTGTCAACTTCACTTGTATTTTTCCATTTGTTAAGGCCAGATATTATGTCTTCAGAGCTGAGGAAAACTGAGAGGAACTCCATGATTGTTCTGGGACAAAATACAAAGAACGAAAACTTATGGCCTTTCTGATAACCTGAGTCAAATGGAGCAAGGTAAAGTAAGTAAAACAGCATGTGTTTCTTTGTGGGTTGGGGTTTTTCACCTCTTCTCAGCACAAAAATGAGGCAGTCCTGTTCCTTCATCCAGACACACTCCAGCTTGCAAAGACAGAAACAGATCCATTTTTTGAAGTTCAAATGATGTGGATTGATGTCTACTGAGGACTAGCCCATATATCTTCATTTTAATAGTCCCCCATCTTTTGGCTGCTTGTATTTTTTTTTAACCCACAATTTAAAGGCAATTATAGTCATATAGGCTACATCACATAGCCTTTTTACAAAACATAAAAGGCACTAAATTCATTTATCTGCAGTCAGTCAAAAGACTTACAAATAGTAAGCCAACAAGATGTCTTGGGAAAGAGACAATCTGTCCCTAATAAAGACTAAAAGAAAACCAGCCTCAGCTTCATCTTCTACCTTCCCAACTCAGCCCACAGACTAAGTACAGAGAAACTCTCTCTAATCTCATACTCACTGCATGTTTCTGTTTCAGAAAGTCAAGGCAAGAATACCAAAGGACACAAAATCAAGAATCCTGGGGTTACTCTGTGCAATCTACATCCTACAATTGTCAACAGAGCAACTCTGAATTGAGTGTTGGAAGGGAAAGAGGGAAGGGGGATGTTGAGAAGGGTCTGTGGGCAGATACATGCTCAACTATGTATGGCTTCGCTCCTGAATCTGAAGTATACTTTAAAAAGTCAAGCAACAGATGAAAATTGCTGTTAGCATCTTGGTAACACAGCCAACAGGGACTTTTAAGATTTGGAAATTCTTCCTCTTCTTTGGGTTGGGAACAGAATTACCTGAAACATCATTACTTTCTGGGGACTTCTCCAGCTGAAATAAACATTAGCTTCATCTAGAGGAGTGTCAGAGACTCATTGCCCAGGGCAGAGGTGGCTGTTGAAAGGACAGCCTCCTCCCTCTGGGGAACCTGAGTTGCAGACTCTGTCCCCAGCACAGTTCCTCCCTTCAGACCAGCCTATAGCCAGCTGTGCCATTTCCCTGAAATCCAACAGGAAAACAAAGTACGTAAAGCTAAGGTCATTCCTGAATCCACTACAAGCTTCCTGTCCTGTGGGCCTGCTCCTTCTGCAGAGGTCCCTGGACTCTGGTGCTACCCTGCACAGAAGCTGGCATTGTACACACTCATTGTAAAGACCAGAGTAAGCAGTACTGCAGGAATCAGCCTTTGGAGAGACTGGAGGGGCATCCAGGGCAGCCCTAGCCCCATGTCCAGCCATTGTGTAATCAATCTTTTTCTCTTTTTTTTTGGTGGGGGACAGGACACCAGGCTTGAATTCCTACTTTTAAGTTCCATGGAAGTGCTCTGTTTGTGCAGGTGGGGGCCTGAGGCTGTAGGTGGAGCAGTCATGCTGCTGGTATGGCTCTGCCTGTGCTCTCGCTACTGGGAAAAGTTGAGGAGAGCAAGGCTACGAGGGAAAGAAATTCAAGTACATCCTTTATAAACTGGTGCTCTTTTGGGATACACTAACAACTGTGTAACACTATGACTGTGTGTGGTGGCTGCCTTATTGCCCATGTCCACTGTTTCCTGACTCAAGGACAGGCAATGCATGCTTCTCAACGTCCCATGGTTGCAGAGGTCTCTGCACACTAGCTCTTAGTGGTACTAGCAAAATAATTAATACACATGGAGTAAAGATTTAAGTAAACTAACATTGCCTCTTGGTAAAGGATTGTTCTACCCCATAAATGATAATATAATTACAAGTCAAGCAATTGCTGGTTAAAAATCCCTCCCCAGCCCCAACTTGCCTAAGAACCAAGATTTGACAAACAGGCAGGAATGATGAGCTTCAGCAGGCTTAGTCCTTCTATAACAGATGCTTCTCCCTTGCTCATCCACATCAGCTGGAACCATTGAAGTCCTCCAAACCAGAACAGGATCTTTTCTGGGATTCGGAGCATCTCAGCCATGCCGTTCCAGGGCCAGTATAGTTTGCAGGGATGAGTGAGGGCAGGGTTCAAGTACTCAGAAGGACTGCTACTATTGTTACTTAGCATCTCAACAAAACCCCACAAAGACAATGACCAAACCCCACAACCCAAACCCAAATCCCCATTAAAAAGAAAAAATGGCTGTGCTGACTCAAGGTTAGCACCCTAAAGTAGGTGCTGTGTTTAATGTTTCAGCTGTAGCTGCTGCTGCAAGACTTGGTTATTCACTGTATATCTTTCTAGCTTCATCCAAAGCTAGAAAGATTTATGACTTGATTATTCTGTGAATATTCTGTATATCTCCATAAATACAGGGGACAAAAATCCTGCATTAACTTACATCCTCCATTATCCCTCCAGCTTATTTACAGGGACTGTACAGAATGTGAATCAGTGCAAACTGAATTTAAAGTGTTTTAAGACATAGTGTCATGAACTGGTATTTTCTACAACCCTCTCTAGTAATGGTATAAGTTTGTTTGGTGTTTTGTGTTTGTTTTTTTTAACTAAGATAAACTAGCACTCTTCTTTATTATAGCATTATATTAAATATGTTAATGAATTTTTCAGAAAGAAATGTATTTATAACGTGTAACATACTGTATAGTTCTCCACTCCAGGATTCATTGTAATCCAAGCATAAGAAATTTAATAAAAGTATCACTATTATGATAATTGTTTTCAAATATTTTATTAATGAACACCTGGCTTGTAGTATAGAAACTGCCACACCTTTAGGCTATCAGGTGAGGATAGCTAGTCAAGAAAGGAAATGTTACCTCCAAGTTTTTAAAGAACTTCTTTAGCTTTGGCAAAGAAGCAAGTTTGCTCTTTGGAAGCAGGTGCTGTTCTCAAAGATCTAGAGGGTGAGGAGAGCCTTTTGAAAGTTCAGGTATGACAAAACATATGTGTTAATTTTGAGCAAGCTTGTACTAGGTGCTGTTGCTGGACTTTGCCTCCACAGACAGGCAGCACACACAGCACTTCCAAGAAGAATCAATGAAGGCACTGGGACAAAGTGTGCTGATGCTCAGCACTGTGGTTCCTTTCTGAAAATCTGGATTCAGTAGCAGCACTACACAATGGCCTCAAATGACAGATCCTAGCTGGTCTCCAGGCTGCTCTTCTTCAGCCTTGATTCCCAGCCAGCAGCACCTTCCTGGACAGAGCAGCTTCCTTTCCCCTGCAGGTATCTAAGCCACCGTGTACAGCACCCCCCAACAGTTTTAACTGAACTGTATAACCAGGTGATACGGAGTGAGGCTAAAGAGGGTGCTGGCACAAGAAGTCACACACAGGTATTCAAAAGAAAGTCGTGGTGAAAAGTCAATGAGACTCAACTAAAGAGAGGCCTAGAAAACAAGTTCGCCAGCAGTGCATCTGTGAAGGTAGAAGGGAAATTGTACACTTTTTGAAGAAACAAATATTGCGTAACAGGAGCCATGAGAGCCACTAACACCCCAGTGGTGTTGGAGAACAGGCAGTGAACACAGGGCCAGTACAACAGAGGAGGAAACCTCCAGGTTGCCTTTCACCTTATACCAGTGCTTCAGAAGATAAACTCCCATCTCACTGCTGCTCAAGCCTTCCGGCCAGCTGAGGACCAAGTAGCAAGCCTTAAACACAGAAGACTCCCCAGAGTGCATAAAGAAATTAAGTTTATTCCTTTGCTCACCCACCTCCACTTAGCACTGCATGTACTCTACACTAAGCATCATACCAGCCTCCTACACACAGCTCTGCGCCAAAAGGCACAGTCCCTGCAGGGGACTCTATGCAATTCCCATAGGATACACACCCAGAGCTCTCTGTCACTTTGGCATGGTTTAGTAACCCCACAAAGGGCAGCAGAAACTTGACTCTCACAGCCCCTTCAGCATCCACAGAGTCATCTGAGCTCTCTAAGCAAGTATTTCTGTCTCCCTTACTGAGGCATAGGAAGGCTCCAGTACCAAATAGGAGGTGTTTAGGTCTTGGCTTACACACACACAAGACCAGTGCCACAGCACCCTGCCTGGTGCACTGATAAGGTGGTTTATATGACTCCTCTATTTGCCCAGTTAATTAACATTACAGATTGCTACTAAAGACTTGTCATGAGGCA
This sequence comes from Peucedramus taeniatus, assembly GCA_013400575.1. NCBI lineage: Eukaryota > Metazoa > Chordata > Aves > Passeriformes > Fringillidae > Peucedramus > Peucedramus taeniatus. The sequence goes on along the minus strand of WBNO01017178.1, from coordinate 143,847 downwards.
CATTATGAGTTTACACTCAACTTTCACAGACAGAGCTCCACCTGTACCAAGGTCATTTAGCTGCCAGTTGAAGCCTGCTCCAAAGTAAGAGGCTGTTTGACTAATCTTCAGATGGTGTTTTTTTTTTCCCAGCCTGTGATCTCCTTCTCCCTCCCACCATACAACTTGGAACAGTTTTTTTTTTCTGGTTAGATTTTGTAACACATGAAATGAAGTTCACTGGTTATCCTGACAGTACCAGGGAAAAGCATTTCTATTAGAAAAAAAAAAAAAACAACCCATAAGATTACTCCTGAAGTTTCTTGGAATAGGAAAGGAATTAAAACACAGATCCCACCCAATCACACAGGATCAACAGAACCTAATTAAGAACAACAACATCTGCTGCCTCAAGCAAGCTACTGAATACTTCTTTGCTTCCAGGTGTAAGTGCTACTCCTCCCTTTTAAAGGCCCCAAAGCAATACAATTAAGGCTTTTCTCCTGCCCTTAACAGGAAGAATTTCTAATCAAGCCTTAGAGGAAAAAAGGGAAAAGCATTTTTCCTTCCCCTCTAGGACTACCCCATCAGCTATAAGCAGATCTCAGTGTAAGTGCAAGCACCAGAGCCCCGCCAGGCTGGGCAGGAAGGAGGGGGTGGAACCCCATTTCCCCTCTACTGCCTGGAGAGCTTTGCTGTACTGTTTTCACCCAGGACCTCAGAAAGCCAAGAGGGATGCTGCCCAGCTGCTGGGACCGACAACACCACACTGACCCACTCCTGATGCTAAAAATGGCAAGTTTTTTTCTCATCTAAAAGAAACAAGTTAAAGATTAGGAAAAGCACTTTTATGCCAACAGTGACGTCAAATTAGCTTTAATCCAAGACCTTTGAAGACTCCTAACTGCCTGCTGTCACATTAAAGCTTAAGAGTAAACTTTAAGTAAAGTTTGATTTTTTTTTCCCTGAATTTCAAACCACCTAGGCACTTTTATTTTTTTTTTCCAGTTAATATGAAGTTTCCATGTTCTCATTCACCAGAAAAATGCCATCTACCCTTTTCTGTTTCTAAGGCAAGAAAGGCAAGTTCAGGCACAGCATCATTAGCAAGGCCCATTTGTGTACTGCTTTGGCATCCTTGCTTCCCAGACCTGCCACATGAGCACAGCCCTAACTTACCTAGTGACTTAGGGACAAGTGAGCAATTCCCAGCTCCTCAGCACAGTCAAAATTCCTGCTCTGCATCTCCAGAGAAGCAGCTGCAGGATCTACTTTTAGTGAGCTTTGCTGCACTTCTACTCAGTGTTTGAATGGAGTCTAGGTCACTACTTTTGGAAGTCACTATATTCATTAACAGAAATGCCAACACCACCCAGCAGCAGTCCTGCCTCAGTCTGCAGCCCAAGCCTTGACAAGGTCTCCAGTTTGTCCTGGGAAGACAGATAACACCAAACCCAGAGCAGAAGAATTCCAGGGTGAGATGAATTCAGAGCATTTGGAAAGCTTGCACAGCCATTGGGGTAATTTTTGCCTTGCAAACAAAGTCTTACAGCTAGGGTCTCCAGGGGAAGGGGAACCACCAACCAAATGGGTTGACAGTCACTTTATTGCAATCCATTGATTTCATGCATGGCTGACACCTTCCTTTGCCACAGCGCAGAAACCACGAGCACTGCACACAGAGCTGTCCCAGTTGCCACAGCAGCAAATCCCAGAGCCCAGGGGGCTGCAGCATGCACAGCTGCTCCTGTGGGGAGAGACACCTCAATTAATGCTCCCAGTGAGGCACAGGGATGCCTTAGGAGTTCAGCCTTCCTGTAGAAAAGCCTTAGACCAGCCCCCTTCCCCTGATCTGCTGCCACACTTACCAAGGCCATCCTTGGCTGTGTCCTGTCTCAGCTCATCCTGGAGGAAAATCACAGGGCCATTGCTGGAGACATGGGAAGTACCTTCCTGAAAAGGATGCTCAGTACTCCTTTTACCCCCTATAGAGCAACAGGAAGGTTCTAGGTAAGAAGAGGTAGAGCCCTGAAGGTCAGCAAACTTTGTCCAGGTCAGCTTCTCAACACACGGGAAGCTCTGAGGGCATAGTTTCCATGTGAGTCCACATAGAGCTAAGAGGCCATGAAGACCTCTGTCTTTTTGGCATGAGAAGAGCCCTTAGTCAGTGGAAAGGAGCAGGAAATGCTTTGTCAAGCTGTCCATGCCTTAAGGGAATTACTCCATAGGCTACATGTCTCCTACTCCCCAGCTTGGAGACTAGGCCCTTGCTGCCCCTTTGGATAGGGAGCAGAAGGCCAGGACACTTACTGGCTCTGGCAGGACAAGTGGTGGTGCAGGACTCCTTTAGAGACCGATGGCACACGGAAGCACTGCAGTGCAGGTACACCTAGAGAAAAATGGAACACGGCCTGAAATCCCTGAGGCAGTGTCTGGAGCCTGGTGATATCCTGGTGTGGTGCGCTGACCTTAGCCAACAGCAGAGCACCCACACAGCCGCTTACTCACTCCCCCTGCTCTGCCCCAGCAGGGCAGAAAAAGAATAGGAAGAGCAAAAGCAAGAAAACCTGTAGCTGGAGAGAGAAACACAGTTAAATAAGTGAAGGAGAGGAGGAGAGGGAAGAAAAAACCTAAAGCACAAGTGATGTAATGGCAAGTCACCTACCCTGCTCCTACAGGCAGATCAGTGCCCAGGCAGCTGGGGCATCAGCCATGCTGGAAGATGAAATCCCCTAATGTTTACACTGCTGAGCATAAAATCGTGCAATATGGAATATTCATTTGGCCATTTTGAGTCAGCTCTGCTGCCTCCCACGTTTAGCCTATCCCATGCCTACTCACTTGGGGTTGAGAGACAGCAATATGAAGAGAAAGTCTTGGCGTTCTGCAAGTGCTATTCAGTAATCAGCAAGAACATCTGTTTTCAACATTGTTTTAGCGACAAATCCAAAGCCACATCACCATATGGGCTGCTGTGAGGAGAGTTAGCTCCATACCACGGGCCTGGTGCTTAAGGGGGAAGGCAGGAAGGTCTGTTCGGCTTGTTTCACATCCGGGCTGTAGCCTTGGAGCCCTCTGCTGCCCGCTCCAAGGCGGCTTCGAAACCCTTTCACCATACACTTTCAAACTCGGCGCAATCCGGCATTACAGCACTTCTCCCTGACAGCTGCAGTACTGCTGCCCGGGCACCACTTCACTGCGAACCTTGTTAAGTACAGCTGAGACCAATTCGAGTATTAGTCGATCCCAGGAGCGCTGAGCAAACAGTACAAGGCAGGGTGAATTTCATGTGACTTAAATTGGAGGAGCTCAATGAGATTCAGAGCCCAGATGCTTCAAAAGGTACTCAAAGTTTATTTACAAGTAATTTTGGCCAAGAAATGTAGTTTAGAGAATATTGATTAGCTTAGCTAGAGCACACACCCTAAGCTAATTCACCAGACAAGCTAGCACTTGCTTAAGTAAACTACTAGCCTTCCAGTAGTCACATTTTCTGTCACACCCCTCAAATGATGTTTCTTACCTCCACCACATTCACTTCAGGGAATGAGGTTTTTGGCATCAACCTCTCCCCTTCTGTTTCAGCAGGGGATTTTTCTAGTCTTTACCCCACTCCCCCCAAGGAGGCCAAGACACTCATAGTCATGAAGGGGTTCTTATTGCTTACACATTTTACTTGTCTTCAACATGAAACTAGCCAGCCAGGACAGGATCTTACCAGCCCAGAGAGGTTCTCACGGGAAGTGGAGTCCACAAAGGTGAATGTGTAGAGAGTGAAACGCTGGTAGTGGGAGGGCAACAGTAGTTCTGAGGAGAAACTCAGAGGCATCAGCTGTGTCTGATAGTTGTCCCCTGCATAAGGGCACCTGAGGAGGAAAGGTAAGCAGTGAAAAAAGAGCAAGTTGTTCCCCTGACCAAAAGTTTTTTACAAGTCACTTACCCATCCACCAAAATTGGCCACTGCTGCTGTTGCTGGGGGTTGGTGCTTGGTGTAGCCCAGCAATGGTGCAGAACTAAAATCAGGTCTGGGTCTGTTCTCTGAAGGATCTTGACCTCTGCATAAACAGGGTCTCTTAGAGTCTTCACAACAGGATAGTCACTGTCCATATAGTAGGAAGAATAGCTTTCATCTAGGACAGAAGAAACCCAAGAGCCATTTAAGAGCAAGAAGAGACAGGAACAGGCATCCTTTACAGCCATATCAGTAAGTTCACACCATGGCAAGGAAGCAGTGCTGCGTTAACCCATCAGTACTCCACTGTTACTCATCAGAGACCAGAACCCTGCACCCAGAGGCCTGAGCAGGTCCTGCAAACCTCTCCTACCTGAGGCAACACGCAGCTCCAAAGACAGAGGACCTGGCTGGGACACAGCAAGGAGTGGAGGCAATGTGAAGACCTGAACACTCAAGGGAATGGAGCTCCCACTGATGGAATAAGTACATCGGACATGTAACTTGGTGGGAAAGGAAAGGAAAGTTCCAAATCAGGCAAATAAGAAAAGCCACTCTGATACCCCCTTTGTCCAATATGGCAACCTATCATCTGCTTTAATTAGTTATATCCCCATTTTCCCAACACTTCCTTTTAACAAATACTTGAAATTCTCTTTAGTGTTTAGATTTGAGAACGTGCAGATTGTCACTTATCAATACCAGCTTTATTCCTACTAATTAGAGATACACCAGTCTTGAACCTACTCCAGTGCTCTCATGTGAGTTCAGAGCTTGTGACAAGCAGGAATTTCTCACTGAGCACAGTGACACTCAGCAACATCAGCCCCAGGGTAATACCTGAAAATGCTATCCCTAGTGACAGAGCCAATACTCCCAGTCTTCACATTCCTGCTTGCCACCAACTCATTCTCATATATGGCCTGGTCTCCAGCCATCTGGAATGACAGACAGAGCATCATCACTGTGGTAAAGTCAGGCTGGATCAGTATGAGACTGGAGAACAGCATTTGGCCTGTGGAAGTCTGTAGGATGTCCATTAAGCACCCAAAGCCATGTTAGGTTGTTACAGCTCTTCCAGCCTAGCATCAGCTGCAGCCTGAAAAGTAGTGCCACAGGCAGAGAGTGGAAACTGGTACACAACAAAGGCATTGTTTGTTAGGACAGGGACACAGCCAGTACTGTGTCCACTGGCCAGATGCACTGAGTCCAGGGCAACAGGTGGCAGGGTCACATCTCGAGAAACAGCAATGGAAAACTGGCCATCTCCTGTGCAATGGGCTGTCACTGGAGAAAAAGATATAATCAGTCTTAAACTCAGATATAAGAGGGATGGAAAGGAAGCCCTAACATCACAACCAAGACAAGACCAGCAAGTCCTGCAAGCTGTCCTGCCTTTAACCCACAAAACAAGTGCTAAGCATAGCAAGACAAGTGCACCAAGCTCCAACAACAACATCGATGCAGGGCATAAAACCAGGTCTGTCGCAATACAGTGGAAAATGCTGGACACTTCACTGGGACATGATATTCTTGGCAGCCAAAAACATAGCCCTGAGCCACCTGCAGGAGTGGTACATACCAAGTGCTGGCTGCCCTGCCAGCAAAGTGAGAAATCCTGTTTTGTGGCAGCTCAGGAGGGAGGGAGAACAGCTGCTTGGGCGTACCTGTATTACCAAAGTAGCAAGGCTTCACCCTGTCTCTGGGGTCATAGCAGCAACCTTGTGCTTCACAGTCTCCCTGGCTGATGGGCAGTGAGGCACACGGCAGCCGGTCCTGGCTGGGAACAGCTGAACACACACTACTGCTTGGAGCATCCAGGGCTGGAAAGAACAGCAGGTCTTTGCAGATAAAGCACAAGAGCAGGGGGACAAAGACATGAAGGACACTGCTTGAAGGAGTCCTGGTGACTCTACATACAAATCAAGGGAAGTGAGAGTCAGATGAGGGTCAAACACATGGCCTAGATCTGGCATGGAAGCCTGCTCAGGAAAGACCTGCATTTCCACAGAGCAGAGACTCCCCCTGAGGCCATTTACAGGAAACTGGACTTACAGTCGATCTATCAAGATAAAGTGTTCTAGATCAACTCTTGGTAGTTAAGAAAATCATTGTACCTAGTCTCCAGTTCATTCCCTGAACTTGCAGGAACTCATAATATGGCTGGGAGACACAATGAACATATTCACCTGCTGATCCTGTAGAGAGGCACAAGTCCCCAGCAAGTTGGTGGCACCTATGTCCAAACCTTTTTTCATGGAGTTTTCTGCACAGCAGTAAGTCCCCTTTCCTAGCCCCCAGACTGGCTAGGAACAGCCATCTGAAAGGAATGGCACTCGTCACCACAAGATTCTGACAGGTGCTTTTATCTTACCAGGAAGGTCCACAGGGCACCTGAGCAGTGTCTCTTCATGAAGAACCTTTTGCCCAGCAGCATCTGTTCCTTCAAGCCCAACCAGTATAAGGTAATTGTGATCCTAGGGGAAAGCCACACCAGTCAGGACAGCCAGAGCAGCAGTAGTTACACTCCCTGCAGAATCCCTAAGGCCACTCACCCATTCAAAGACATAACAGCCAGCATAAGAGACCGATACTTTCCTGGAACCATCTGGAGTCCCAGATACCAAGAGCCCACAGCCAGAGTCATTCTGCAGAGCATGTGCCTTCCCTTCAGCATCTAGGGAAAGAGGACACAGCAGCAGGGGGTTCATAGTCCCACACTGCAGATTAGACCAACTACAATCCTACCTTTCTGCAGGAAATAGGGACCTACACAGTATTAGGGTCTGGAACAGCAGTGAGCGAATCCAGCAGCCAAGACATCAAGATCCAGGCACAGCACTTCACCAAGTCCTTGACTGCTGTGTCATATAAACAGGCCAATGATTATGCAAGATGCACAGAACTAGAGTGAAGTTCAACAGCACTTCCCATCAAAACCTGTTCCTTTCTTCTCATTCCATGCACCTCTGCATTGGGGCAAAGAGATGCCTAAAATGCCTCTTGATATTGCCTCACCCCAAGTAGTCAGCACAAATGAAGCATTCCCTTCCCAGCCTGGAGGTAAGGTGAGCTGTAAGCTTTTTTGGCCACAAGTCAGCAGGGTAGGATCAGAAAAATCACTGACATGAGCCCCCAGAACCAAAGTCAGGGGACCAAGAAACACCCAGAAGAGCACAGCTCCTCATACAGCCCTAGACCACCCTACAACACCCATCCTGCCCTCTTGCCAGGTTCTTAGCCTAATCCTTTTAAATTGTGGAGCCAGCTGGGACCAGAAATCCCTGCAGTGCCCAGCTGGACCCAGCCCAGCAGTTTAACACCTTCCATTGCCCTCACCTGAGCTAAGTAGAGTCTGCTTGAGCTCTTTGAAGAAAACCAAAGGACAAGAGTTGAGCTAATGTCAAGGGATGGGTCTGTATTCATACTGTAGAGCCCCAGGAGGGTCTTCAAAGCTTCTTCCCACAGTTGGGACAAGGAGGAAATCTGGTTGCTTCTTCCCATGCACCCTATTGCTGCTCCAATTGCAAAACACATGGCATGAGTACAAGAAACTCAGTGCAACGCTCTTTTACTCATTTAAAGATTATACGGATTCAAATGCCAGACATGGGGTGCTGACATAAAAGCACAGAAAGAGCCCTCCACATAAAATCTGTGAGAAATCCTGGAGCTCAGAAGGCTTTGCACACCTAAACAGTGGTGATTCCCCATAAACACTCTTGCAGTGTGTTTGTGTGGGGATAGTTGCAGGACTGGTTCAGGCCTGGCTGCTAAGTGGCAGGATGGTGTGCTCTCTGGGACCCCTACCCCCAAAAACTGGCAGGTGAGCCCCTGAGGTTTCAAACACAGGCAAGGGGAGCCTCTGTGATCCCAGAGAAAACTCTACCTGCCAGCAACCATTGCCTGCCTGTAAGTGCAAGGTGTCGTGGAGAGTCTTCTCCCCAGCCACACAACAGGCAGCCACACCAAGTGAATGCCTCGTTGTCCAACTTTGCATGCGTGTTTCTGCATTCATGCAATGGAACTGTGAATGTCTTTACACTTCTGCTCCTAGCAGACCCTCCAGCTCCTGGATGTGTGCTCAGCACTGTACAGCATCAGTACACTGGCCCCAGCCAGCCCTCATCACGGGCATGGTGGGTGGGCAGCAGCTGAGTCTGAGGGAGGCATTTCCTTTGCTCTTCCACCTCAGCCCACAGCCCATCTTTGCTGCACAGCTGTACAAGATGCCATGATCCCAGCTGGTCAAGAACATCACTGTGCCTACCTATGCAAATTTCATGCACCAACCAGGATGGCTGCTCCACAAAGTGTAAGACCTTGTCAGCAGGTCTGCACAACAGGAGATGAAGAAAATGGATCTTGGCAGGCTGCCTGCGTGGCTGAGGCTTGAGTAGCCCTCTTGAAGCAACTGTGCTCCCCACAGTGCCTGCCTGGGCGTCGGGCAGCAACAGTGGAGAGACTGGGAAAACATTTGGACTTTGGCAGGGAGGGAGGCTTCATCTCTTTAATGACTGCCAAATGCTTCCTTTGACTGCATCATCAGCTGATAATTGGGTAAAAATCAGCAAAGTACTTTGGAGCTATAGGGAAGTGCTTTTATTATACTTTAACCCATCAATATTTTACTTTTGCTGACAGCAAAAATGTCTACATGGACTTGAAGAATAATTCTACATGGAACAACCCCAGAAGTGCTGTAGATCTACCAAGGAGTACCTGTGCTGAGAACGGTTTCAGGTAACTGCCCTTTCCTAGTTCCTCCACAGACACCAAATAGCTGTGTTTGATCATGTAGGGATGGGAGGCTCTTCAAATGAGCCTGAAATTCTGAGAAATTAAATGCTTTGTTTGAAAGAAGTTGTTATGGAAAGTGAAAAGCGGAAAGCAGCCTAGCTGCAATGAAACAAGCAGGTGTCTCTTCCTCAGAAATCTTTTCCTCACCCATTTGATAGTTCTCATGCATTACAGTGACCCAGCTGTAAGCACCAGTTTAGATAACAGCCAAGACCACCACAGACAGGAAGGACATGCAGAGGAGGAAGGTAGGTGAAGAAAAACTCTCTGTGGGCCACTAGTCTGATCAACGAGTGTCATGGGAAAAAGGGAGCTTTGTAGACAAGGAGGTAAGGTCATGAACGCAGCTAGCTGGCAGCTACCTCATATGGAAGTGCAAACTCTCATGAACTTCACTCATATTAGATAAAAGTCCATGAACCTACGTGACCTTCCATGAACTGCCCTGACAGCATCTGAGCTGATGCAGGAATTTGGCCAGCAGATCAGCATCTAGCCAAAAGTTTTTGGCAATTCCGTTTTTCCACCTAAGTATTGAGTATGGCTCTCTAAGAAGTAAAATAAGATTTTAAAAGAACAACTAGAAAATTATTGGACCTATCCAAGAGAACAAGGATGACTTAGAACTCCCTTCTGTAGGGAAGATACAAAAACTTTTGCAAGGGATGGAGATCTTCACTAGCTCCTCAGAGTGACAGGAAAACTCAGGTTGACACACTGCTGTACAGTAAACACAGCATGCCTCAAGGAAGCACTCAGTTCACACAGGCCTCTTGCTAATTCCCACCAAGTCCCACATCCCCTATCCTTGCAATACCTTCTGATCAGTTTTGCTGCAAATGTGTCACAGTTCAGGAGAGACAGAGGGTTAAGGCCAGACTGAACAAGCTGAGCACAGCCCTGGGGGTTGTTTCTACCAGCCCTTGCCACAGCTCTTGGGACCCCGCTGCTACCCAGGCCCTGCGCAACCTTGGGCAGGAAGCTTCCAGCTCCTTTTTAAGCCCTGGTGTGTTGCAACACACCAGACATGCTCTGCTGTCTCCCAGAGCACCTAGGGAACTTCCAGGGCACAATTCCTCATAGTGGAGTCAGACATCAATGAAACAAGAACCTGTGCATGCCATCTTCCAGCAGTAGGTTGGATGAACTGCTTTGGTAAGTTCAAGGACTAGTTGCCAGGTTACAATGGCCTATACCCAGCCTCAGACAAGTGCATCTCTGTCCCAGCTTGGGAAGCCATTTTCCAGAGACTCTCTCAAGTTCTAGATTTCTTTGTCTGTTTTTTTAATCTCCAGGAGTCCATGAAGAAGTCAGTTTCAATGTCTCGTCTCCTTTTCTTACATCTTCATTTTGTCTCACCCAGAAAGTCCTTTCTTGTCTGTTGTCATGTCTGGAGATCTTTCAAGCCTTGCTAGATAGTTATTTTATACTTTCCTCTCTTGTGAGGCCAGACACCCCTAGGGAGAGAGATTGAGGCTATTGCTGTGCATTTGCTGAGGAAAACACAGTTGCATGTCCTTTGGCAAATCACATGTGGTGTGAACTTCATTAATAATGTTTGGAAGATTTCAGGAAAAATGAAGGATGGCTCACACCGCTGAGGGCTTGCACAATCAATACGGAAGAACAGAAAACCCAAATGTCACTGAAGTATGTGGAAGATGATCTTGTGACAGTGAATATCTGCGAGTGCCTCAATAGGACAGCGTGCCCCTAGCATGATTTCTTTAACAATTAACTCCAGGTAAAACAAAACAAGTTTTGTAAACACATTACAGATTTCCTAAACTCTGTTGACATCTGCAGTTGTTTGAGATAAGGTGTGTCTTCAATGAATAATTAATACCAATAAAAGTCTTCGTTTCATAACGCAGGGCAATCTAACAAATGATTGACTAGTAAACATTGACTGACTCAGCCACGTGCACCAAAACCTGCTCTTGAGCTAACATAGACCTTCCGTATATAAACCCAGATTCTGACAGCCAGAGTCACTCCCTCCTGAGGCACAGACGAAAATGGAGCTCCTGGGAGGAGTCACTGTTGTCCTCCTAGTTTGCATTTCTTGCCTGCTCTCTTTTGCAGCATGGAAAGTAAGGTCTGGAAAAGGGAAGATGCCTCCGGGACCAGTTCCCCTTCCCATTCTAGGTAACCTGCTGCAGGTGAAACCAAGTAACTTGGCCAAAACCCTCCAGAAGGTAAGGCCACTTCTTCTCTCTTTCTGCTGTGGGTGAGAAATGTGTGGGACCTGTGCATGGGGTCAGCCTGTGGCTATGTCTCAATGACTTGCAATTCCAGAGGAGCAGAAAAATCATGGGGATTGCAACTCTTCCCCTCATTGCTGTTGCCATGTTGTTCAGGGATCCATCTCCACAGCCACATTTATCATGGGAGAACCAAATCTTGATGTTGCCAATGTGTGAGGCTAACTGCCTGCTGTGAGAGGCAGCAGCAAGGAGACTTTCCCACTCTTCCTCACTATTTGCTCCATGGCCATGTTCTCTCTTGCATTTTTACAGCTCAGGGAAGAGTATGGACCCGTGTTCACAGTGCACCTGGGCTCTGACCCAGTGGTGGTGCTGCATGGACATGATGTGGTGAAAGAAGCCTTGGTTGATCGCGCGGACGAGTTTGCTGCCAGGGGACGCATGCCAATTGGAGACAGGACTAACAATGGACTAGGTGTGTTTGCTGACTGAGCTCCTTCTGGAGAAGGGAAAGGCTGAGGATGTATTCAGCAGATTAGAGCTGGAGTGTACCTTGCATGAGGGAAAACTTCAAGGGGTGGGTGCAACCTACCTGGAGAGGGGAAGCCAGAGAAGGCTATAGCCACTCAAAGGGTGTGAGGTAGCAGAGAAGGGGAGCCACATTGTTCTCAAAGCTGGGCAGGGAAATGGCAAGGGGCAGCAGCCACTAGCTCCAGCAAGGGAAATTGTGTATGGGTGAGTGATGAATTATTCACAAGGATGTTGGGCATGTAGTAGAGAAGGCCAAAAGCAGGCAGTTGGACTACAGAACCTCCAAACCACAGTATGGTGTGACACTACCATGTCAGTGCTCTCCAGGGACAGGATTCACTGTCACCATGAGTCACTGTTCATCTCACACCCAGCATGCCCAAGACAGGTCTTCCCTCTTCCTTCTTCCTCTGCAGGGATTATTTTTAGCAACAATGAGCCATGGTTACAAGTCCGGCGGTTTTCTCTCAGCACTCTGCGGAACTTTGGAATGGGGAAGAGGAGCATTGAAGAGAGGATACAGGAGGAATCTGACTACTTGCTGGAAGAGATCAACAAAACAAAGGGTACAGTCCATTTTTCATATATTTTATGTTTGAGAAAAATAGGCTGTATTAAGGGAGCTCACATCTTTAGCAAGGAATGCAGTTCCTATGGATTTGGTCCATGCACCAGCTACCCTTCATTATGAAGCCGTAATAATTTTGTGATCATGTTCTGTTCTGTTTGGAGGACCCTTCTGTGTCACTCAGAGACTGATCTGATATTTCTACTAAGAACCAGAGGTCAGATTTCCCACAGTAGCCATAAGTAGACATACAACATTTCATGGTTTTTTTTTTTATAGTCTGTAACTTTCTTGAAATCACAGGAACACCTTTTGACCCAACCTCCATGCTGAGCTGTTCTGTCTCCAATGTCATATGCTCCATTGTCTTTGGGAAACGATATGATTATAAAGACAAGAAGTTCCTGGCTCTGATGAAAAACATGAACAACATCTTTGAGATGATGAACTCCCACTGGGGACAGGTACATTCAGTAGGCATTTCACAGTGGCAGCATTCTCCCAGGGGAACAGGAGGCCTCCTTCCCAATGAAGTTCCATTCCAGTCTTCTAATTAGGACCCCATCAATGCTCTGCAGCACTGAAGTAATTTCATTCAAGAGCAAGAAACTCCCTCAACAAAGCTGGAATTGGCTTTGCCAACTAAGTGCAGCTTCCCAATAGCCCTGGACACCTTTCTTCTCCACTTCTAAGGTTACTACTACTACTACTACTACTACTAAGCAAGCCCTGCCAGACGGCCCAGCCTCATAGTCCTTCTGCTTGGTTCAGTTGACAGGGTTGTGGCTTTCCTGGGCTTTTGGTTAATATCAAAGGATGGGGCAAATGTCATACTAGGGACCTTCTTGTTTCTTTCCTTCCAGCTCTACCAGATGTTCTCAAATATCATGGATTACCTGCCTGGCCCACACAACAGTTTATTTACAGAATTTGATGCTCTAAAAGCCTTTGTAGCAGAGGAGGTGAAGTTGCACCAAGCCTCCCTAGATCCCAGCTCCCCTCAGGATTTCATCGACTGTTTCCTCAGCAAAATGCAGGAGGTAAGGGGACAGATGGCCCCAGCTTTTCCCCAAATATACCTATGCTGAGTCCTTCCCGCTCCTAAGTAACACAGACGTGGGGATGACCCCTTCCCAGTCGGCTGTGCAATGGGAAAACAGCAACAATACCCCAGATATTGCCTGTATTAGAGCTTATAGCTCTGGGTCAGTATACTCTGCACCAGCCACCACTACCTGCAGCTGCTTGGAGAGGGAGAGCTTCCTCTGCTTTCACCAAAACAAAGAGACTTTTTCAGTCTGGTCTTGCAGTTCTTTCACTGGAAAGCAGTTGGCACAGCAAACAAGCAGTGGTGTGTCATTCAGTGCACAGCTTAAAAGAAGGTCAGTATTGAGTTTACTGCTCAAGGCAGCATTGCAATGCCCCAGATGGCTGCTGCAGCTTAGCAGAGAAATGCCACAGATCTAGGAGAAAAGGAAGGTCTGGGATGACATGAGAAAGGACCACTTGTCTCAGCACAGCCAGAGAAAAAAACCAAAGCTTTTTCACTAGGAGAAAGATCGTCCCAATTCCAGTTTCCACATGAAGAACCTGATTACAAGCGCTTTCGACTTGTTCCTTGCTGGAACTGAGACAACAAGCACCACTGTACGATATGGGCTTCTGCTTCTTCTCAAATATCCAAAGATACAAGGTACCAGTTTGTGACCTCTTCCTTTCTAGCTGTTCCCCTCGGCTGGACACATGACTAACAGCACATCCTTCTCCCAGATTTTCCCCTCTTCTCTCTCTCTCTTTCTCTCTCTCTCTCTGGGACCTGACTGTGTCCACATCTTTATTTAGCCAAATCAATAGGAGAACTTTCTTTGCATGGGCAGCAGTGGAGCTGTGTTCCAATAAGCATCAAAACCAACTTAATGCTCCTGCCATCTGTGATTTGTAAACAGCTTAGGGCAACCTATTTAGATAGGTTTGGTTTTATTTACCCATTTGATGGTTTGTGCCTCTCATGACAGAGAAAATGCAAGAAGAGATTGACCAGGTGGTAGGACGATCAAGAAAACCCTGTGTGGCTGACCGGACCCAGATGCCCTACACAGATGCCGTGGTCCATGAAATCCAGCGCTTCATCTCTCTTATTCCCCTGGGAGTCCCTCACACTGTGACCAAAGACACCAGCTTCAGAGACTATGTCATTCCTAAGGTTAGCTCCCTCAAGTTCAGCAGTTCTTAGGCTGTCAGTTACAAGCCACAAGTTAGAACTGTTGTGGCCTGACCTTGTTTTCACCCAGTCCTTTGTGAGGGTTTTATCCTCAGGCAGCTGTAGCTGACTTGCACTCCCTTGTTGATGCTCCATGGGCCGAGACTAAAACAGTTGCTCTGACCAACACTTCTGCTCACTTGCTCTGCAGCTTTACATATTTGCAGAAGCACAGTGGGTTCACAAACCAGAGCAGTGATTCTTCACACAAAAGGCAGCAAAGTTGAGGAGCAGCTCACCACCATCCAGGATAGCCTGTGCACATGCCTGGGAGAAAGTCAGTGCTGGTTATTGAGCACAGAAAGACTCTGAGCCACAAAATGCTGCAGGTGATGTTTGCATTGAATGGAACAAGCCAAACCTGTTGGCTCTGTTCTAGCACACTTCCTGAGGCAGTCTCTGCTGGCCACTGCCACAGGCAGGCTGGTGGGCTGGAGCAGCCCATGACTTGGCCTGGCCCACTGCAGCAGTGCTCATTGCTCTTCTGGGTGACGTGGGCAGCTGGGAAACAGCAGTACACGGGCTGCTGGAGGTGTGATTTCCAGCTCTCTGTGTAAAATCCTAAGGCAGGACCCAGAGAGCTGCTCAGCTACCAGCAGAGAACTCTTGTGTCATCGCTGCTGAATTCTCCAGCCCCTTTTAATGGCTGGCCAGGAAGTGGGAAGGTAGAGGATTGTGGCAGAAGAAATTTGTGAGGAGAGGGGAATTCCACAGGAGCTTATTTTCCACATCCTTGTGTGCTTTTGGATATTTTGGACTTGCAGAAAAGAAGGGACATGGTGCATCTACAAAATCTTTATTGTAAAACACCAAGAAAGAGAAGAATTAGGTGGGGTGTCCCCTGATGAACAGAGCAAGGTGACGATGAATGCTCTGGAGATGAGAGGGAGAATTCAGGAAGAGCATCCAACAACTGCTGTGACATTCAGTAGAGTCTCCCTAAAGCTGCTTCTTCTAAAGAAGGGTCCTTAAAGGGAAACCAAAGGCACTGGTAGGGTTATACAAGGAAGCACAATCTCAGCTTAGCAGGCAGTCACACTGAGTGACCTAATTTGCCTGCCTTTCATCTTCTGCTCTTCTTGTGTTACTTCAGGGCACCACGATTTTCCCAGTCCTCACTTCCGTCCTCCATGACAGTAAAGAGTTTCCAAACCCACATGAGTTCAATCCTGAACATTTCTTGAACAAGAACGGCAGCTTTAGGAAGAGCGACCTCTTCATGCCCTTCTCAGCAGGTAAAGGTTTGCTCTTTTCCTCTCTCTGTCAGCCTCCTCCTCTGATGACCATCCTGTCTTTCCCTGCAACACACAACTGCCTCTTCCCAACACAGTCCCACTGGTGCTTCATTGGGGCTCACTACTCTCTGGATAACTCCTCCCTGCTGCTCCCATCTCCACTGGCATCTCCCATCTTCTTCAGGCCTGACAGCTTCTCAAATCTCCTGCTAGGATTTGTCAATGTAATGATGTGAAGGGGATCCACTGGCACTAAAATACCTGTCATCTTCCTACACAACCACCCAAGCTGTCCTGAACCAATCCTTTTGTGATAGCTCCCCTTTTTCCCCAGCACCTTTTAAGTGCCTCTTAGGCTACATGCAACCATTCACCTATCAATAGGCCCAACCTTCCACTTTCTCACCTGTGCTTTATGTCACCCTGCTCTCTCTCGACTCCTGTGATGTTCCCTCCACAGTTATCTTCTCCTGCTCCTGTTCTTCCTTCACATACCCATCCAAACTGTCAAGGGTCTTTTGCCAACAAATTCTTCTCTTGAAAATGTCTTCGGTAGCCCTGACTGTTGTCTCACTGCTATGGCTGTGTGTAGTAGACAAAGTGTGCAGCACAGCTCCTTAGCACAAACTCTGGTCTACTCAGAAACAGTCATTGAGATCTATTTGCTGCTTTCACTTTCAGGAAAACGAATATGCCCAGGAGAGGGCCTGGCACGAATGGAGATATTCTTACTCATAGCCACCATATTGCAGAACTTTACTTTGAAGTCTGTGGTCAATCCCCAGGAGCTCAACATAACCCCAACTCTGAGTGGGACAGGCAATGTACCTCCTACCTACAAGCTCTGTGCTGTCCCCCGCTGAAAAGCACTGAACCACTCTCCAGTGTCCTGAAGCAGCCTATTCCTTTACATCTTCTTTACTAAAATCAACAGAGAAGCATTGGCCCACCTTTCCGAGCCCTTAGGGAAGGCAGTCCAGACACAGGCACAAAGCAGAAACCTCTGAAGCCTCCCAGAACTCCACCACACTGCAGGAGGCCCTGGGTGACATTGCAGCCTCTTGCACTGATGCTCTGCCACAGGATCACTGAGTGCAGTGGCTGCATCATGTTGGTTTTCTCACCAACACAGCTCCTGTGCTGCTCCCGCAGCATGTGTCCCACCAAGACCTTGCTTTGAAGATGGATACTGCTGCATGTGTGCACATTCATGATCCAATAAACAAAAATCTGTTTATGAACACGTGAGCAGCTATTTAATTTGGGCTGGGGCAGTGCCCACAGCTGCTGCTGCACTGCAGAGTAGGTCTGCAGAGCTTGTGGCCAGCGCCCTGTGGGAAGTGCTGTCCCTCCTGGGCAAGGATGCTGCCTTTGTCATCCACTGTGCTCACTGCTGCTGCCTGCAAGGAGCTCCAGAGCAGTCACAGCACACCACTGCTCAGGAGGGCTCACGGTGCTAGAGGGGAAGGTGTCCTGCAGCCTCTCTGCCAAATGAAAAGACTGCATTCATGCTTTTTGCAGGCTCTTGCAAGGTGATCACTTACCTGAGCAGTGGAGGTCTTGGAGGGAATGATTCATATTCATGTCCTTCCTGCCCACTGGGATGCTCATTCATCTGAGGCAGTGAACAAAATCATGACATCATCTATCAACAATTCACAAACAATTGCGTGAGAAGCACAGGATGGTGAGAAAATGTTCTCCTACTAAAGAGCTCCAGAACACAGGACATGCTCAGGGGACAAATAACCACACAGGGGATAATATTTGGGATAATATTCAACATATCCTAAGCTGGATGCAGTAATGCTGTGCCATTTGGAGCAATGACAGGATCCTTTTGACACCTCCCCATGAGAATGACCTTGCAGAGGTCTGTTTCATAATCTAGGGCACCAACCTCCTCTTTGCTCCAACTGCCCTAAGACCCAACAATACCTCCAGGAAAGAAAGGCTGGGGACAGAGGCTAAAATCCAAGCAGGTATTTGAAACCATCTCTTGCACTGTAAGGAAAGGCAGAGCTAATGAAGGAGGAAGTTTGATTGATCTGACTGGGGCAGAGAACAGGAGGGTTAAACACCCCCACAGAGCTTTCCAACCAACAGATAGGTGGTCCAGTGGCCTCACCTCTCCTGCTTTCTGACCTCTCCCCCACACTCCCATCCAAAGACCCAACTCCAACTCACCATTTCATCTTTCTCCATGAAAAATCCCTGCATGCAGGAACAGCAGGCTGCCCAGTGTCAGGGTTAGTGCTCCTTTTAGAATAAGCTTCTCTTCCTGGCTCTAAGACTGCACTTAAAATGAGGCACAGAGGGGAACCCTGCTTTTGCTCTCTAAGGCTACCACATAGTCTGTCAGAGCATCTGCTGGAAATGCCAGGACAAAGTGGAAGATTTCTATTGGCTTGATGCTGAGACCAATGAGCCTGTCTGGTCTGAGGCATCATTCTTTGTCTGAGTAAGTTGTGCCACTGGGCCATACTGTGCCATGGTACTCAGATGCAGAAGGCTACATGGGGATGCTTATTCCTTACTTCATCTCCATTGCTGCCTTGCCTTTGGGAACAGCTAGGAGGAAATTCAGATCCTGTGAAGGTTTGGGTAGCTGTGACACACACAACACAGGAACTGTTCTGGGTAGTGGAACATAAATGAATTAGGTGTGTGTTGGGGAAAGAACACAGACATGGTCCTTAGCTAGCAGGGCAGACATCAAACAGTGAACAAAAAGAGGAAGAAAAGCATTTCAGGTGCTGCCTTAGCAGCATTTTGCTGCCACGGAATGTGGACTAAAATTTTGCAGCAAGGAACATCTGCCTCATCCTGCTGTCCTTCACAAAGGAGTTTCAAGTCTCTGTGCCTTTGGCACCTGCTGCTGAAGGCCTGTAGTGTAGCCTGTAGTGTAGCAAATGAGCTAGTCCTTTGAAAAATACTTATGGACTAATTCCCAGATCCCTGATATTTATCACTGCAGACCTGCATCTCAGCCCCCTGAAGTGTGAGCAAGACATGGAACAATGTAGCCTTTTGGCTGGCCAGCTTGTTTCTCTGCCCCGCTTTCTAAATGCTCCCTTGATTGCAAAAGCCAAGACAAACCTAAAGGCCCACAGGAAAGTTCCTTCCTTCCTGGTATTAGCAGTAGACCCAAACAACAGTTGGCAGAACAAGGAAAGTAATAAGAAAGTTCCTCCCCTTGAGGAAGTGGAAAATGCATGCATACAACAGAATGTACAACTGAATCCACAGTCTTTAATGAATGCAGAGATTTGTTCTGGACACAGGTGCATTTGTGATTGTCCCCACACCCTTTTCTTCTCCCCCTCTATAATTATTTTAGTTAGTGAAATGTAAAACCACACAAAGACCAGAATACATATTCACACATCAGAGCATTTGACATTTTTTTCTTAAGAAAATTTCACTCATTTAGAATTATTGACTGTAAAGTCCAGTCAGTACAGCAGAAATATTCTACATAGATCATTGGTTGGAATGCACAGTAAAATATTTGTGAACACACTGTCACAAAAGACATCTGGATGAACACTAAGAAGTGTCATAGATCTGTCAAACCACGTTGCAAGCATCTGCATCAAACCAGTCTGGGGTGTATGGGAAATTACCAGAACATGGAAAAAACGATGTTAAAGTACATGGGAACCTGCTACAGTCACATTACTCTAGAGTCATTGCTGCCACCAAAAAGGTCAGGAAACTTGAACTGCTGCTTGTCACTTGAAACTTTGCTTCTGTTTCACAGGGATTGATGTCACACTTTTATTTCCAGATCTGAGTTACTGTAATTTTGCTTGAACTGGAGCAAAGAAGAGAAGGACAAACACACAGCCCATCTAGCAGAGCTCACTACCCCAGACCTGCATGGTCAAACAGCTTGAGATCAGAGGTCTTGCCTATAAAAAGGCCACAAAATTTGAAAAAATAAACAAAGCAGAGCTAAAATATAGCAAACAAAAAACCCAAAACCAAAATAGAGATAAAATGATTTTATACAGCCTGCAATAAAGCTATAGTCAATGGTACAGTATTGTTCACATTACACTTATTAAGGCTTTGACTACTGGTCCTCTACATGCACATTTTATATACATATAATCCTCTGTGTGTATGTATAAATTACTTTACTTTTCTTGGTCTAAGCAAGAAAATATTTTCATGCATTTGCTTCTCCTAGTATTCACAATACTTGGCCCATATTCTATTCAAGGATTTCTGGAGAGGGCTGGGTCTATTTATTATCCATCTGAAAATGCCCTTATCTCCAGGAATGTTGTTTGTGCCAGGCAGTGGCACTGGCCCCACACTTCTCCACAGTCATACACAAGAGAGGAGGTGCCACTCCAAAGCCTGACAGCACAATGGTTATGTAAACATAGTAATCCTTGGATTATAAATACTTTATTAAAGCTAACATACCTCAGCTTTTAGCTCATAATTGCCCATGAGTGCCTTAATGAAACATTCAGAATGAAGTATTTTGTTTTCCTCCCATGTCAATTGCTCAGTTACAGTGGTTCCCCCCAAAACACACTTTTCCTTTTTTTTTCTGAAAGAAGCACCAAGCTACCTGTTAATTCTTCAAGCCTGCACCTGGGTAGCTCTCATGAGCAAACAAGAACATGTCTGAGCCTTACAGCTCTAAGTGCTCTAAGTCAAAGTCACCATCTCACTTGCACTCTTGCAGTGAAGTTAAGAGACTGGGCCATACACCAGTGACAAATGGGGAGGAAGCAGAAACCAGAAGAACTCTTCCATTCATAGCCCCATGCCTGCAGCTTGCACATGTTCCCAGAGATCACCAAAGCTGACCTGTAGCGTGTCCTCTGCCATGTGTCCCTCTGCCTCAAGGACACCCTGACTTCCCCTGCCCCAGTGTTTTCTTCAGTGAGATGCTCTGGCCAGCTGAAGTTGCAGAGCACTCCTAGGCTGTGGGTAGGGAGCCCTGGGGAGAGCAGCTCCACTGTGAAAAGGAAGGGCTCACAGGGAAGTGGTAGTACGGAATGGAAGCAGCGTAAAGAAGACTGAGAAAGCAGGCATGGGTGGACTGAGAAGGAGAGATTCCTTACTTAAGACAGGGCCTGGACAGCTGCCACAGCCCTCTGAGCTGCCTTGCACGGTGGTGTAACTGGAGCATGCTGTCAGCACTCCTATTACTAAGCTTTGCCACCATCACATCAGTCAGTGCATTTCCGTGTCAGCCGCCACCTTTGCCTTGGGCACTGCATTGAAGTACTTCCATTCAACATATACCATGACAATTACTACAAACCAAATACTGGGTCCTTCTCATTCCCTGGAATCCGAGTAGCTAGGAGCCCTAAAAAGACTGCCCCTGTCCCCTGCCTCGCTCTCCACTCAACAATAAGCAAGACAATAATAGAGAGGACAGAAAGAGTGATGCAGGCACAGCCAGCTGGTTGTTCTCTTATTGCACAGAGTAGTTGGGGCAGGTAGGGGAGAGCGGGTGGCTCACAAAGTCCTTTGAAAAAATCCTACTGGATGTCTGTCCCAAACACTTGCTCCAGAAAATAAGTTCAGACTTGAAGTCCAGCTCATGTGGATGCTTGGGAAACATCCCAAAAAAGATATGCAAGAGATGAAGGCTGTTCTTAATTCAAGTTCAGTGTTCATTCAGCCCCATGGCAAGTTGTGCAAAATACAATGTTTATGTCCTGGCAGGTATGATTAAAAGACAATTTTTTGGTCCTGGGTAGGTTAACAAGAAAGGGTCATGCTAATAATTGCAGAGGCAAACCTTTGAGACTGGATTTAGTTTTAGTTACAGAAAATAATGTACACTGCTTTTGGCCAAGTGCACAGAAGTTTTTTAAAAAAAGATAAAGATCACAGTTAAATGTCTCAGTCTTCAGATGGGGAATATCTGTGAGGAGCAGTCAAACTATTTTCTCATGTGCAATGCATCCTGAAATTTGGTACTTATGTATTGGGCATGAAATCCTTTCTTGTTGATGGTGTCATCTGTATGGAATCGAATCATAATGGAATCCCCTGCAGAGTAGATTTCTTCCAGAGGCTGCAGAAAAGGAAAGAAGAGAGTACACAGTTGTCAAGTATGGAGACTAAATAACTGTCTGCACCATGATACTAGAGTTTAAGCCCACAGTGAAGACAGATTGGCCAGTAAACATGAAGACTTGAATGTTCAGTACCTCCTGCCCTGATCTGCCTTCCTAAGCATATTCCTTTGCTCTTTATGTTTGAGGACAGATGTCAGTCCACTCTACAACCCCAGTTCTTCCAGCTACTTTTTTCACAAGCCTCCTTGAATATTCTCATTCCAGTCTTCAGGTTTACTCTAATTTGTCATTGTCTTTTCAGGAGAAAACTGGAACCTGTTTGGCAGCTGAGGCTCTCCCAGTGTTCAAATGACTCAGGTACTTATCTTACATGACAACTCTGGTTATGTCCCACACTGTAGTGACCTGACCTGCTGCAATCTCCTTGTGCTTCCATTTCCCAGCCATTCTTCATTCATCAGTGTGCAGGTAGGTAGACTATCACCCAGCTGCCCTGAGCTTCTTCACACCAAACTGCTATGCCTTTGTTTGCCTTGGTTTCCAGACCATTTCCCCAGTTTGCAAGAACTTCTTCCACACACCTGGTCCCTGACTGCCTCTCTTTAAATTCAGTAAGAAACATCTCCATTTCATTGCTGAAGGCCTAGAGAAATTAAACACAGACCCTCTGATTTCAAAAACCACACACCATTACCCATGTTAGAATTGCTCCTGGTAATGGGGTGCAGGTGACAGTTTAGGAGTCAGCACGCCATCCTAAAGGCAGCAAGCATCACACAGCTCTAAGTCCCTCCACCATTCACCCTTGCCATAGCATGGCAACACAACATAACTTGGCTTGAGCCAGGAAGCAACAGAGGATGAAACTGGCCTTTGGAAGCCATTTCCCACGTTTACACAACACTTTGATGGCAGGGCTGGGGCACAGCAGCGTGGCAGTCTCATGCTGCTATACATGGCCCTGGGCTAAAAACGACAGTCAGTCAGCAAGAATTTTCCAGTCAACAACGTGCAACAGATAAAATGGCTGTGATCTCCTGAGGAAGGGAAAGAAGCAAAACCCAGCCACAAAGCATTCCCAGTACCAGTTTGTGACAGCTGCCTCTCTCCAGAAATGGTATGAGGATACTTCCTAGCCACCCTCAGCACTCCCTCTGAAATCACCACGCTTACCCCCGAGCCACAGAAGCGTCCCAGACGGGGTGCAGTGCTGTCGTAACCATCGTAAATCTCCATGTAGTCGTACCCACAGTCCGCCTCCTCCTCTATCTCGAATATCTGGAATATCAGCTCCACCCCATAACCATCTTCAGCTACAATCACCCACTCACAGTTGGCTTGACCTGGATAGTTGTTGTCCCCAAACTGAGCATGGGAATACAGATCCTTAGCTTGTACTTCAGCCTTTAGGAGCCCACCACATTCTGAAGGGAGAAAAGGACACAAAACAGTCTCTCAAAGTTCTTACTCACAAAAAAGACTCATCCCACTTTTGGGTCAGTCATGAGCAGAGAAGACCTCCAGCTTGAAGTGCAATAGGAAACACTGCACCAAACTACAATAAACCAGTGAATTCTACAGTCACCTATGAATCCAAAGACCCACAGAGCTTAGAGGAACTTGTTTTTTTTGGTACAGAACACACATGGAAAGAGGTGATCAGTTTAGACTGGCAGGAGAGGGTTCTTGACACATACTCTGGGAATTTTTATTTTATTAGAAAGCAAGCACTTTGCTCTTTGCATTTGTCCTGTAGATGAAATTCTGACCCCAAGTATTTTGTCAGCAGGAAGCGGAAGCACATCAGAAAACTGGGGACAAAAACAATCCTTTTCTGCCCACAGAATGCACAAAAGTAGCCCTGTGTTTGTGCAGAACGTGTGCACTTTAGCAGAGTTTTCCTGCAGCCAGTGAGGAAGACACTTCTTCACCAGTGTCATGTGCATGGCCACTTTGAGCATGTTTCATCTATTTACAGTGGCAGGGATTTCAAAGAAATGAATGTTGGCACAACACGCCAACACCTCTGTGCTGCCACAGATAGGAGGCTCA
This sequence comes from Peucedramus taeniatus, assembly GCA_013400575.1. Taxonomy (NCBI): domain Eukaryota; kingdom Metazoa; phylum Chordata; class Aves; order Passeriformes; family Fringillidae; genus Peucedramus; species Peucedramus taeniatus. The sequence goes on along the minus strand of WBNO01017178.1, from coordinate 120,204 downwards.
AGCTGTCTGTCCACAGCACAGCTCTGCTTCTACCATAATCAATCTAATGCAGGCCTGTTCTGAGGGTGGGCCAATACATGGGCTAAATTGCATCACCTCCTTTTCCAATGGTTGATGTGGAACAAAAGGGATTGTTGCTCAACCAAATACCTCCAATTTAAAAAAAAGAGCCTGAAAAGGAATGTCCAATACCAAGAGAATTCTGAGCGGTTATGGGAGCTGGTATTTATGGTATGGCACTGGCAGCGGTCTGGGAACTGAATGTACACCACTTAAAATTTAGGTTAAGCTTACTTAGGAAAAAGGTGTGTCTGTTTTTACCTAGTGAAAAATGTAGTGAGACTTGACATCTTTTGGCACTGGGGTATTGGCAGGCAACCAGCTTACCTGTGCTGTGCTTTGCCTGGAAACCTCTCCTTTGCACAGAAGCATCAGAGTAAAACCTGAGGAACATCTTGTTTGTAGAAGCCACTACCGGGTCTGGTTTCTTGCTGCCACAGAAGCGGCCAAGGATAGGTGACTTGCTGTTGGGCCCATCATACATTTCTAAGTGGTCATAGGCACATTCTTGGTGCTGCTCAATCTCAAACTCATTGAAAGTCTAGAGCAAGAATATGGAGAATTAAGACAGCTGTAAATCTGACTATGCGATTGAGCATGGGGTGAAATGCCAAGTGAGAAACAGATCAAATGGTACATCTGTCCCACTCTCCCCACCCACTAAAACACTTTCCTGTGTCTTCAGACAAGAATGATCTCAGGGTGGCAAATATCAGAACTCCATATCAGTGTGCTGTGTTGCCTCAGCCTTGCTGCCTCACATGGGTGCATGACGACAGTTACCAACTGCAAGCCTTAAAACACTTCTTTTTCTGGCTGGAAATTCTGCCCAGCACACCAGAAGTGCAGCTCTGTAATATTACTTCCACTGAGCACAGGGATTATTTCCCGCAATACATGGGCCATCTGCACAGCTTTGGGCATGTCCTGCCATTTGCATCAGGCCATGTAAAATGGGCCTGACTTCTCCCTCAGAGGGGCTGGGGGATGGCTCAGCCACCACCTTATGTAGATATGTCCCCAACAGAGTGGCTTACAAGGAGGGGTAGAGGTGGGAGGGCATTTATGCCATTTGTTTATGAAGGGCAATATTCCACAGTTGTCATCTGCTGGAGTCTCCTCCAAGCTGCCTCTCCTCTGCCTTGTTGTCCCTCTGAGACCTTCTGCCCTTTTGCAAGCCAGAGCAGCCTCCCAGAAAACTCTCATCCAATAGCCCCAAACAGGACCGGAGGGCATCAGCCTCCCACTCACACAGTGGTGATGGGAAGTCACTTCAGCTCCTCACAACCCAGCCTGCTTCTTGCCTCACATGCCAACTCTCTGGTTACTCACTACTTTCACTCGGTGGCCAGGCGTTGCAGAGATGTCCCAGGTGCACTCTTTCCGGCTGGGATACTTGTCAGGCCAGTTGGGACTGCTCATCATTCCCTCTGCACCACTCAGCTTGTGCTCACAACCAGCTTGGGAGAGAGAAATTGCATTGGGGCAAGTCTCACATGGCAACCCTGTAGTGTCTTATATGGTCCTCTCTGCCCACTGAGACCCTCTGCAGGGCAGAGACACGGAAGGCTTCAGTCACCAAACAAGACCTTTTAGTATTACTCCATAGGTCTGGTGCATTTGTCCTATACTTATTTTGAGTAAACCTGGCAGATGGTGAAATGGACCACCTCACTCCCCTGGGCCTCATTAACCTAACCTATGTCCTCACACCCTAATCTATCCTCCTGCTCCTTCACCTCATCTGCCCTGTTCCTAGGGCCATGATGTCAACCCCTCCACAATGTCGACTCTGGTGCTATCTCAGCCTTGCACTGTTTTGCCAATTTGGAGAGCTTTATCAGCTCATGGGGAGGTCAGACAAGGACCAGAGACCATATACAGGAAAGCCATGGGAGCACATAGCAGGGAGAGGGGTGGAGGAAGAAAGGTAGTTTTGGCACCAGCAAATGGTTAGATCAGCCCGTCCTTTCTCTTTTGACTCAAACACAATAATTAAATGAAGCAGCAGTGACCAGTCTAATGATGATGTCCCACAACTGCTCCTTTTGCAAGTCCAATTTCTCATTCCCACCCTGTCCATCCCCTGTGGGCATATAGAGAGCAAGACTGTGGAATGGGAATGGTCCTATTTCTAGCCAGTTTTGCAGCTAGCTGGGGCTTTTTCACTGCCCTTGCCTGGTGAGCTGTACAAGCTTCCTTTCAGCAGGGCAGGAAGCGACCTGAACCAAACAGTGTTTGAAGTACCTTGGCATTCCCAAGGGCAGGAGTAGGGACTTTACCTTCTTTACAGTCATGGCCGTTTTCATGCAGCATGAAGCCATTTCTGCACTGGCACATATAGCTCCCAAAGGTGTTGATACATTCGTGCTGGCAACCACCATTGTCTTTGGAGCATTCATCCTTGTCTGGGCAGGATCAAAACAACAAACACTGAGTTGACAATGACACAGGCTACCACAGCCACCAGCTGAGAGCCCCATACCCAGGCTGGCAGATAGCAATGCAAACCTCCAAATCTACTGCTGGATTAGTCCAGTCAGCTTTTTAGCCCAGATCCTATTCTCTTTAACTGCCTCACATTCCATAAAATGTATCACAAATGTGTTCTATTTTAAAATGTAAGTTTATTGGTTAAAGACTCCTGTCCAAAAGAAACCTAGAGCAACATCTCATTCTTTAAGAAGAGAGCCCAGGAAAACCATCACACAAATTCACTAGCCAAGGTAAAAATTTACTGTATATTTTGAAGCTCTTATGTGCTCTGATGAGTCTCCAGTTCTAAATAGCTCTGTCTGAGCACAAACAGAGAAGATGAAGAAGATCTAAGGTATGAACTGCTCCCTGAAGTTGAAATATGGCCCAGTGGATCTTGACTCCTGTGTATTCAGGACTATGCATTCCTCAGTCTCACTTTCTGAGCATAGGATCTGCTCATGGTTTCTAGTCCACTTTAATTTATGAGAAGTTTATCTATACTTTTTCTTGGTATAATGCCCTCCCTAGATCTCATTAAATTCATCTGTCTCCTCATTCCCAAATGTATTTCTAGATGAATAATACGCACCTCATCCATCCTCCTGTTCGATATAATAAGTCAAACCCTTAGTCCTGATTCTACTCTGCACCTATCCTAATTCAAGGTCGTTTTGCCTGATCATTCTCCTCAAAACCATGAACACTCCTAGGCCTCTGCTGAAGAGATACAACGAAATTGAATTTCTGCTTCCAAATGACATACAGTTAACCTCCAGAACTGCCTGCGAACAATGTACATCACTGACAAAGTACTGAGAACAGAGGATGAAAAACTTCCACTAGTACACACTGCTTTGATGGGAATGATTACTATATAGAACACTACTGGAAATTTTCTAAATCTTCTAGTTTCAGAGGAAAAAGCTTTCCTCTAATCTTCTAGGGACAGAAATAACTTCTAGGGTTAGGTTTCACATTGCTTCCTGTAATAGAAGGACTGGAGGCATTGATGGAACTCATGCATCTTGCTGACACCACACTATGAAACTGGACCATACAGTGCACTGAGAACCCAAGACAAAGGTAACACAGAACAGAGCAACCATGCTTTTAGATTTAAAGAACCATGTCAGGCTCTGACAGGATGTTGAAGAAAGCTCACCAAAACCAAGAGGTTCAGTCAGAGGAGACAGCTAAGCAAGTGAAAGAATACAGTCACATACCAGAGAAGTAGTGAACTTTAAAGCCTTTCTTGGAGACCGTGTTGTCTGATTTGAACTCCAGTCTCATGTTGTTGCCATATGACGTGATTACTTCAGGCTTCTCTGAGCCACAAAATTTGCCATGTAGCTTGGAATCAGAAGCCAGCTCACTACGAACCTCAACATAGTCATATTTACAGACCTGCCAAGAGAGGAAGAGATTTCTCAGCTCTGTGGCCTTGGAACAGAGCATTTCAGAGGAAGAGGACAGAGAAGGAACAGAAACAGCCTTGTATTCAAATGCACTCCTAACTTGCCCAAAATCTCCTCTGTCAGTTTTTTCATCCCTTCGCTTGCTGCCCTGATCTTAAAGGATGGGTGTGTTTTTCAGAACAGCAAAGGTTCACTGAATTTAACAAAAGTAATTATTTCCACCTTATCTAAGAACCTGACAGTGTTGAATGAACTTTAGCAGCCTCCTGAATTATGGAAGTGCCACTGCTCCCATTTACAGTAGGGAAACTCAGACCTGAATGCTTTGTTCAAACTCCACCGTGCATGGCAGAGAACAGACTCATTTACTGTTATTTCCTTTACCATTGAAGAACTCTACTTCATTGTTCATTTCCAACTCTTTTCCTGCAAAAACAGCACTGGGGAGGTGGGAGGCAGGACACCTATTAGGGATGGAAAATACCTACAATTATGCAAAACTAGTAGAGAAAAGAAGCCATTGTGCTGGTTTTGGCTGGGGTAGATTAAATTTTCTTCACAGTGGCTGGTACTGGGCTGTGTTTTGGATTTGTGCTGAGAGAAGGCTTGATATTATCAAGACATTTTGTTACTGCTGAGAAGGAGTTGCACAGAGTCAAGACCTTTTTTTGCTTCTTGTACTGCTCCACCAGTGAGGAGGTTGGGGGTGCTCAGGGAGTTGGGAGGGGATATGGCCATGACGGCTGATCCTCACTGACCAAACGGATATTCCATACCACAGGACATCACACCCAGTATATAAAGTGGGGGTGAGTAGAGGGAAGAAGGAGGAAGGGGAGACATTTGGAGTGACATTGTTTGTCTTCCCAAGTAACTACTATGTGTGATGGATCCCGGCTGTCCTGGAGATGGCTGAACACCTGCCGGCCCATCGGAAGTAGTGAACTAATTCCTGATTTTTCTTTGCTTGCATGCATGGCTTTTGCTTTATCTATTAAACAGTCTTTACCTCAACCCATGAGTTTCTCTCACTTTTACCTTTCTGATTCTCTCCCCCATTCCACTGGGGGAAAGTGAGTGAGTAGTTGTGGGGTGCTTAGTTGACAGATTGAGTTAAATCATTGCACCCACTTATAATAGAACAGCTTTAATCCTTCCACTCCATGGAGAAAGCAAATCCAGACTTCAAGGAGAACAGTCATGTTATTACATGTAATTACACTGGTGTAATTACATTGAGGGTGGGGAAGCAACCAGAAACTCCACCAGTAAGACAGAGCCTCCTCTTCCTTGTACCCCAAGGATTTATCCAGTTCTGATTTAGCCAGTAGTCCCACCTCTGAGATGCAGGGACTGGTTACGTACATCATTGCCTTCCAGCTCAAACACTTCGAACTGCAGAGAGATCCGGTACTGGGCTGGAGCTACCACCTGCCAGACGCAGTTTTTGTTAGTAGGATATTCCTTGGGCCATCCAGGGCTAGTAATGGTCCCATTGAGCTTGGTGATGAAGCCCCCACAGGCAGCTGGAGAGGCAATAAATGAACACAAGTTTTACTTGGTTCTGTTCAGACACACAGATTGGGCCACAGCGTTAACTAGCAAATGAACCAGATCCTGGTTGGTGGCACATTTCAAATCCCAGCCTCCAGAACAGGCTTAAAATGCTGGGAAGTGTGAAGAAGACAGAAACTTCACCTGCAGTAAATCACCAGTCAAGCACACCCAAAGAGGCTATGGCCCTGAGAGCCACCGTGTGAGACTAATTTCCTTTTTCATCTCGATTACTGTGAGTCAGCTGACTTGACATGCACAACAGCTGTAAAGGCCAGCTTGGTAAATTTACCTACACTCAGTGCTACAAACCTTACTATTTTAAGTTTATCAGTAATGGAATAATTACAAGATAATGGAATCATAGGGAAGACATTCCTGTCAACTCTTCAGTGGTTTTATTGTATTTGGACTGCATCTTCTCTAGGGAAAGTTGAAGGCAAAGTCAAGACGTAGCTTTATTATCCCATTTCCTTTAAAAATTTAAGACATCTCAGCTTCATCCTCTTGTGGGAGGGCAGGGCTGTTACCTCAAAGGAATAAACCTCAATTTGCTGCAAAACTCTATTTGCAACAAAGCAATTTTTTTTTTTCTTGCTGTTTCTTGAGAATAATGAGATATAGTCACATCTTCAAAACCCACAAGGATAAAAGCTTTCTGTGTCTTGTTCCCAGCATCATTTTGCATTAAGAGGACTAACCCTAACCCAAGGGAGCAGCTTCAATATAAATAGAGTAGCAAGCAAGTGGTTTTGGAGAAAAAAAGCAATTTATTCTGATGTATATTGCTACTGTTTCAAAGACTATCCTTTCTGTTTTGCCCGCAAATGAAGTTTAAAATAGGAAGTTAAGAGTGAAGTTCAGAAAAAAACCCTGCCAAGTTATAGCAACTGGCTTGCTAAAATTGCAAGAAATTATGTAAAAAAAAAAAAAAAAAAGCTTTCAAAAGCCTTTTGCACACACCTGACTGCCCTCACCAAGTCGACAGCACTCTTACCCAAACAGTATGACAAAAGCAGAAGTCAAAGCAGAAGTGAGGGCAAACCGGGTGATGTTGAGAGCACCACTCTATTAGGTAGCATGTGGAGCTCCCTAAATATCCCTACAGACAGAGTTTTGAGACAAGAACAATGGATGGATTCTCAGCACACCAACAGCTATATTGTTGGTAGAAGCAACACTTGTTGCATGAGATTAACTCTCTAGAAAGCTGACACAAACACCTTCTATTATAGACATGGGTTTTTTTCCTTCATAATAGAGGAAGGGAGGAAAATTCTCCTCAGCATTGAAAAGCCTGTTTTGCATGCAGACAAAACACTGACATTTTACTATATGAAGTAAATTCCTTTTATGAATAGTAAATTCAATGTTAGATTTAAATACTTTTGGGCCACTCAATGGTTAGGCTGTAAATCCTACTTCCCTTATGTTGCACTGTGGGAGATCTGGTCTGAACAGCAATCTCTGGCCATGAAGGACAACTGGCTTTAGGGATGATTAGCAGTATAAATCAGATAATTTTCAGAGTTTTTTAACCAAAACTTATTTTTGGAAGATGTTAACAAAACCAAAATAATCAGTTGGGGGAAAATAAAGTGAAATAAAAGGGGATGCAGGGGCAAGGAAAATCACTTCCAGGATTGTTCAATTCCATTTATAGCTGCAGTATCTCTCCTACAGTCAGATGGCTCAATCTGTAGGCTACTTACCTTCACAGCTCTTTTTATCAGCTGTCAACTCATAGCCAGGCTCACAGGTGCATTTGTAACTGCCCAGTGTGTTCTCACAGTGCTGCTCACACCCACCATTGTCCGGCAGAGAACATTCATCCATCTCTGTCAGGAGAAAACCAGAGCAAGTCGCACTTCCTGACCACCCAAGCACCTTGATATTTCTAATGCAACACTTCTGGACAGAAGGAACAGAGACCTGACTGCTGAGCCAAGACTGTGGAGCAGGCACTGCAGCAAAGCTCACAAGTGCAGAAACAGCAGAACCATAAAGGACTACTATTACTGCTACTAGCCAACCATGCTTGCTCTAGACACAAGCAGGAAAACGCTGTCTCCTCTAAAGACTTCATTGCCTCTTGTTCTCATATGCTATTTTTTGGCTTTGTTTTGTTTGTTTTAAATTCCTCATGCTCTTGAGTAACTTGAGCTACCAGGAACAAACCCATAATGGCACACACAGTAATGGAGCTGAAGGAGGTGATACCCCCATGGAACAGGGTGCTGCAAGGGAGCATTCCTGAGATGCAAGTAATTCTGCACCTTTGCCTTTTCACAGGCACATGAACTCTTGCTGTCCTAGACTTTGAAGTCAGGTTCTTCAACCACATCTCAACAACCTGAACTGACATTTTAATACAAAGATAGCCACTGGCTTCTCACCCTGACCCCTGATTCCACATGCATCCCTTCATAGATGGTTTTATTAACATGGCTGTGGTGGGTTAGCCTCAGCTAGCAGTCAAACTCCCACCTTGCTGTTGGTTCATTCCCTGGCCCGCCACTCCTGCGGAATGAGGAAGAAAGCAGGAAGAATAAAAGCAAGAAAGTTCTGGGTTGAGACAGACAAATTATCCACCAATTACTGTTCTGTTCAAGCAGACTCAGTTTTGGGGAATTTAACTTAATTTACTGCCAATTAATATAAATATTTGAGTGCTAGTTTAGGAAACCAAAACTGAAAACAAATACGTTAAAACACTTACAGAAAACATCTTTCTGCTTCCCTTCCCCGGCTCAGCTTCAATCCAAGCCCCTCTCCCCCTGCCTTGCACCCCTACAAGTTACACTCAGCCCCTTCAGCAAAGCCACGGGTATGCAAAGGCAGGAGGGGAGGGGGAGCCACAGGCAGTACATGACCCTGCTGCTTCTTCTCATTCCTCTCCCCTGCTCCAGGTAGATGAACTAACACTTCAACCATACAAAAATAGGCTTCATTGATACAAACAATTTGTTGTCAAAACGAAGATAACTAACAAGAATAATCCTGGAGATATCCCATGAGATATACCTGACTGGGTGGGCATGAGGTAATTGCTCTCCATATCTTCCTGGCAATGCATCTTGGCTGTGACCAATGGCTTACCCTCTAAGCTGATTGAAGGTTTATTTTCTCTGAAAACTTAGACATTACCTTTGCATGGTCTCACAAAGCAAAGCATTCAATTCCACCTTTAGCTCTGATTTTTTAAGCTAAGTTATTTTCTTTCAGTGTTGTAAGACATTTAATTGAAGCTCTATTCCTTTCCTTATTCATTAAGGCAAAGCTTGCTTCTCATAGCTGATTGAGCAATGGGTAATCTGAAGAGTGCCTGCGGAGCCATCTAATCTGCTCCCTTTGCTCATGGAGTGTCTGGTAGTCACAATCCTGCTGGATACAGAGGTAGAGACTGCAGACTTCAGATTCCAGCTTCAAACTCCACATGCAGCCTGCACGTGTGTCTACACAGCTTTTGCACACAGACATCAGCTCTGCCCACAATGCAAGCTGGCTAGAAATTGTGCAGCTATGACTACTGTCATGCTTGGTTCAAGCAAAACCACTTTGCTCCTCAGCTGAATTTACTGGCATGGACTTAAAAATGCTCTAACCATCCACAAGCCACATGGTTTCTGATTCAAATATGAGAAATCCAAGCAGACACTGAAAGATCTAGTCTGCCAGCAAAAACTCCACAGAAAATACCTGTGTCTTCAATTGCACTAGTGTACAAGTTTACACACTTTTACATTAAAAAAAAAAAAAAGAAACAAACTTATTTCTGACTATCTGTATCACAGAGAAAGCACTTCAGGTTCAGGTGTATAACCTTCTTCCCCTACAAACTTGTAGGTGAAACTCAGATTTTAGAGAATTACTTGCTGTGTCTCCATGTAGTGCTAATCTTGAAAGACATCTCTGCCACAGTCAGCCTGCACTGTTCACTCCTGAAAAGGCCAAAGTATCTTTAGGAAGCAGTATTGTCTGTGCCTTTATGGAGCCTGAGAAATTTAAACAAGGAAGTCCAGGTACTGCAAGAGTTGTCCAGGGACTGAGATCAAATGTGACAGTATTTGCCAGTGATCTTGCAATCACCCTTTGTCACACTCCATTAAGACTTCTCAAATCTACAGGCCAATATAATCTGTCAATTAAACTTTATTTACCTTTTTTTTTCATTTAAGTGCATGGCTTAAGAATTATGGGTTATAAATGATGACATTTTATGCCTTGAATGGTGAATAAGTGAATTCATAGGATAGACTAGTCTGAGCCAAGGGGATTGAGCCCTGACATGTTTGTTTTAAGTCTTAAGTTCATGAAATAAAGTATAATTCAGAGTACATTCTCCTGAAAATTTGAGAAACCTGAACGGACCATGACACTCTTAATACAAGACAAAAGTTAAGGTAGAAAGAAATAAATAAAGGACTTATGCAATCCAAATATTGGCATTGCAACTATTATTTCTGTACAAGTGCCACTGAATCTAAGATAAATGTGACTGTCTGACCCCCAGCAGCTCCACAGGTATTTTCCCAAGCAGTTAGATATTTGGTTCTTGCCTCTATCAAGTCACCAGGATGCTGGTAAAGGACTATTTCTACAGTCCAGCTCTTAAAAAAAAAAAAAAAAGTTTACATCTTAGTCTTACATCTTCCTGAAGAGAATCTCAGTTTAGGAACACATTTGCCTCCTAAAGGTCTCAGTATTCTTTTACTGGGACTCTACTTGCATTTAGATTTACCCTCTCTCCAGAGGTTTCTTTTGGAATAGAACTTAAACAGAGAGCTGTTCTTAACACTCCTTGTGCAGTATTAGTACTTTGAAAATGTCAGTGTCCTCTGGTATGGCTAAATGGAGGTGACATTTCATCCAGCTGTGCAACACATATGCTGACACCAGCCCAGCAGAGTTGATTTCTGTCCTAATCAGGGAGGAGGTGTTTCTGCCTAAGCATCGACCCCTCTACAGTCTCAAAGCAATTTGTACATAAATTCGATATTTGCAAACAAATTGTTCCAAAAAATCTTAAGTACAAGTAGATAGAATGATAATGTTTGAATTGAGAGATAGAATGAACTGATTTGTGGATGGCAGTAGCTTAAGGGATGAATTGTCCCCAGCTTTGACTGTGAGAGGTATTAGATCACATACCTTTAAAGAAATTTGCTGCGAAGCCTGCTTTATTGATGGTTGCATCAGATGCAAACTTCATCCATACTTTGTTTGAGCTGGATTTGATGTCTTCTGGCTTCTCGTAGCCACAGAAGTGGCCGATGAGTGGGCTCTGTTCCGTGAGGCCGTCTCGGATCTCCAGGTAGTCGTAAGAGCACGCATCGTGCCATTCAATCTGCAAGAGGAAAAGTGTGTGTCTGTACCTCACTAGTAAGAGTTCTTCTAGCCAGGCTAGTGACACAGTTAGACTTTGGCCACAGACCAGCTCCCCAGACAACTGGCTACAACTACTTGCTGTGGCTGCCACTGAGCTCTCCTGCATTGAGCCTAAGCACATCTCAGTCCTGCCACTGCTTCGTGGCTATCCTGCAGCAAAACCCAGTCCCTGACTATTCACAAACTGCTTTTGCAAGAGAAGCTGTAAGAAATGGAGCAGAACAACTAAAACAAAAAGGTTCAAGGAATAGCCAGGGGGAGGAAGTGGTGTCAGCTCTTTACAGGACAAGCATGGTGAGTGTACACAAGCCACAGGAGCCTGTGGGATAGATGAAGTTTATGCATCAACCAAGATCCTGCTCACTCCTGTCTGTGACTTAACATCAGCAATCAGAGACTGATCCCTGGCATGTAGCTAAGAGTGTAAGATATCCTGCAACCAAAAAGAAAACTTTTTGTGATCTCTTCAAAGTCTGTCTGTCATCTGGGAACATTATGTTTCTTTGGGGAGTCACATCTTGCAGTCTGACAATTCCCAATGACACCAACAAGAGTTTTTTGCCTGGATTGTGACCATTTACTTCCATTTGACCAGACTGAAAATTTAAGGACTCATGAGTCCCTATCTCACATCATCAACACTTTTGAGTCCCTTCTAATTCCTTCTGTCTAGAGTAATAGTTTTTGAGAACTCAGCATATTTTAAACTTCAAAAATCAAAATCTCTGACCAAACGTCTGGTAAAGTAAATGGCACTCTGAAGTAGTCTAGAGAATTTATTATTATTATTATTATTATTATTATTATTATTAATAATAATAACAATAATAATAATAATAATAATAATACTTTCTTCTTCATTTTAAAGGGTTTGTAGAGGCAAAATAACATCTGTAATATAATATGCAATGACATTTCTCACCTCAAAGGCTTGGAATGTGATTCCTATATGAAAACCCTCAGAAACTGTGATCTTCCAGATACACTCCTTGGAAGGTCTGTAGTCATCTGGGTAATTGGGAGACTGGATCTGGCCAGCATCTTTGTGTATTTCTCCACCGCAAATAGCTTCATAAAAAAGAAAGAGCAAACCCATGAGATTGCAAGTTTCTCTCTAGGTAAAGCCCGCTCCATACGCACCTTTCTCATCAAATCTGTTTCAGTATTGCTTGCTATACAAAGGCAACACACAAGTCATAGACATTTTTACAAATCTAACATTTTGTCTTATAACAGTGTCTCCTATCTTGCTGTGCTAATGTCCTCAGAAGGTGAGCTCACTGGGACAGAGATTTTTTATAAATTTGTGTTATTCATCCTCCTGCTCACCTTCATATCTGCTTGAAACCTGCTACCAGCACTAAGAACCAAGAAAAGCTGGGGGTGAGGGTGTGGGAGAGGGGAGAAGTTGCAAATCTAATCCAGCCACACGATGGCAATATTAACAAGCAAAATTTGAGTTGTTCACCACCAGACCATCAGGCTGACTGCTGTGCATGAAAAAGTAAGTTTTAGTGCCAAATATAAGAGTAATTTTAAATACCAAAATAGAAAATCTAATGGAAACCTAGTTTAATACAAAACTAGTAAAGATCTTGAAGACAACAGCAGCTCAACAAAATTCTCTGCAAAACTATGTAAAAAATGAAAGTAAGATCACAGGCTAAAGCCTGAGTTACCCATGATGCATGACACACATCTACAAAACACACTAATGTTTTTGCTGTGCCTAAAAGCAGAAAGTAAAAGACAGATGCTACTGCAATGACACCTGTCAGATACCAACTATCCTCACCCTTGGCTTCTCCCCACAAGACATTGCATTAGCAATTCAGATATGGGTCTCCAGGTAGTGTCCTGCAGATTGCTTGCACTGGGTAACACTGTCTAGGTCTTGCATTGTAAGCTGCTAATGTAACTGAGTTAAAAGCACTGCTTCATTACTGCAGCTAACCTTTTCCTTACAGAATCAGTGCTAAAGCACCACCAAAAAGCTGCACCCAAAAATTCAGCTGCAGAGCACAATTCAGATTGCAATTTGAATTCATATATTCAGAGCTACAAGTGGTGCTTGAGAAAACCTCTGAAGGACCCTTTAAAAGAACTGTCCCCCCACCCAACAGAAAGAGGCCTTCAAGAGCAGAGGACTTTTTTTTCTAAGAGCCATGAAACTGACAGCCAACAAATAATATTTTCTCTATCCACTGCAGAAGTTCACACTCACATACAGCTGAGTGTCAACTATACTTGGAAGAGCCTAACTGCAAAATGGAAAGAACATCTACTGATAGAGCCCGAGAAGACAATAATGACAGCACATCTGGGGCTGTCACCAGTGCTGTAGGGCAAAACCACCAACATCTTCCCATCTTAAATCTCGTGAAAGAAAGGGAACAGAATGACTGAACTAAGAGGACACTTTCACTACATAAACTGTCATTTAGAATCAAGTAATTCTACTGTCATGTGGCTGCATGCTTCTGCCTCTTTCCTCCTATCTTCTGAAAACTTTAGGGCCAAGACTTGGAGGAATCCACATCAAAAAATCAGTCCTCACCCGCAGTTTCCAGAAAAATTCAGATGCATGAGCATTCATATGCACTGTCACTAAAGCAAAAGACAGAGAAGCAGTGCTAAATCTGAAGGAGGAGTTCAAAAGAAAAAGAGGAACTAACGGCAACAGAGAAAGATTTTGGACAAAAATTGATAGAAAATTAAACACTTACATGCAATCCCTCCTGGAAATAAAAACTACCTTTATTGCCTAAGCACAGAAGTCACAAAACAGTTGAGCAAGCCACTTTGCAAAGGGCAAAAGAACCCAGACATTATCAGAACTTGCTTAAAAGGGAAATAGAGTTTCAAAAGATTTTTGGAAAATCTCCTATTTCAGCAAATAAATTATGGAGAGACATGTAGATAATCTCTCTACCTGCTGTTCTGACAAGAGGAGGCTGAGACAGCCAATGCTTAAGCACTCCCTTCATCATCCAGAGATAAGAAACTGTGCAATGAGCCATCACTGTGTCTGCAGTACAAGCTGGTTTACACTAGTCATACTCTGTGCTTGCTCTCAGGCATAGCCATGGATTTCACAGCCTTACAATGGGAAATTTCTTGCAGGAAAGGATTATATAAAAATCCACTCTTGAAGAGGCTGGAAAACATGAACTTGGAGTTTGTTTGATCACTAGATGCACATTCTACCTTCAGTTGCTCTATTCAAAAATCAAGTGAAGTAAGCTCGTATTTACTAAATCTTTAGGGATCATGTATTAATCAACAGGAAATATGGAAAATTGTCAAGGGAAAACAAAGTCACTTTGCGAAGTGACTTTGGAATGCAGTCAATGTAAATTTTTTTTCTTCCAATACCATTTAGCAATATGAAGGATGATGCTATACATACTAATTTGATCACTTCTAATTCCAACAAACTACCATAAAGGGGTGTTACAAACCACACGGTCCAGGCAACAGCTGCTTTTCAGGAGAGATGTTTAAAAAAACCCAACATCAGGCAAGCTACTTCTGTCTCTGGGGCAACAATTCCTGCAGAAACCAGATATTTCTCCTGTGAAACAGCTTTGTTAGCCCCAAACTGCTGTGAAATTCTCATATGCTTTATTTGCACTTCCCCAACAGTCCCATGTTTGCTTCACTTCCCTCTGTTAGTATCATTATTCATGAGTTTATGGGACACTTGGGCACTGGGCTCCCAGCATTATGCTTGTTCCTGTGGCTGAAGAAAGAAGATGATGCAATGTCGGTATCAATACAATCAACCTCAATACTGTTGACAACACTGGTATTTCCAAGAAAAATGCCTGCTGCCCAGAAAACAATGAGGGCTTTTAATAAATTTTAGAATCATTACTGCAAAAAAACCAAGCATATATGGAAAAGGAAAGTTACTGGTTTTTAATGACTGTGGTAGTACTGTTCCTCCTCTGAAGTGGTTTCATCATCTCAGTGCTATGCAAGTTTCTAAAATATCTGACCTGTAGAAGATCTGACATGCTAATTTCCTATTTTTTGTAAGTAAAACATACAAAGGAGAAACAAAAGACTAATCTTTGAATTTGAGGAAAAAAAAACCCAACCAAGCAAACAAAAACACCATGAGACAATCTGTATTAAGTGATATAAAATGTATGATCCCAAACAGAACTTTGCATGCTAAAATACCGAAAGAAACTCTTGCTCCACTCTTGCTTGCAGGAGCTGGTTAGAGCAAACAAAACCTGACCTAAGTATGGAAGGTATTGCTTTGTGTTCCCATCTTGTTGTGCCCCCCGAAATGTGATAATCTAGTTGGAAAATACATGCCTTGTCTACCAAAACAAGCCACAAAATCTGCCAATTCCCATAGTTGTATCTAACACACAGTGCAGCAGAACTTCTGCTGATCCCATAAAATCCTGCATCCTGTTCCATCTGCTCCCAACGATGCAGAGTTCTGGCTAAGGGTTGTACCTTCGTAGACCACAAAGAAGCCTTTGCCCAGGATGTTACTGCTGCTCCGGAACTCGATCCACAGCCTGCTGTCCGTGGAGATTACTGGTTCAGGAATCTTGTCACCACAAAATCTACCTAGAAGGCAGGAAAGCAAAAATAAAGATTTCTACAATCTCCTGAGGGACAGCACAGCATAATGGGCACCTGTGACTCTGGGAAGCAAAGAGTCTTTGGTAAAAGAGTGTGCTTGTGTAAACACCATTTCATTCCCATCAGTTGTGCTTTTGAATAAGTTTTTGTGTACCCCCTTCATTATTTTTTTTTTCTTTATTAAGTGAATTAAAGTTCTCTCCAGCTGGGAGCAGAATCCAGTTATGGATAAAGCCTCTATTGCCTTGGTAAATTCAAAAGGGCTCTTGTCTTGCTCACGTAATTGAGCAAATGAGCTACCATGGTGGGGAGGGATCCCCCTGTCCTTCTAGAGATGTGACATTAGGGAATGTCCTTTCCACCTGCTAAACCTTGAAAACTCCTTCAGCACTTTGCACCTAGGAGCAAATACTCCAAGTCAAACCAAGGGCAGGACATGGCCATGCTGATGACAAAAAATCACACACTCATTCTCTGTTCAACAAATCCCAGTTAAGCTTCTGCAGTAATTTTGTTTCCTTCAAGAAAAAGAGACCAGGAGCCATTTTGCTCCATGACCGCCCTAGCTTTGAGCTCTCTGGCATGTACCAGCATTGGTAAACTCCCAAATTTTGCCAGTAGGAATGAATCCTGAAACAGAACAGCTGCAGATGGAATCTGCAGCCTGAACAACCTCAACAACCCCAATTTGGTGCTCCTCCATTGAAGCCAGAAGTTCCTCACAGAAACAGAGGAAGCACCAAGTATGCACTGATAGGCAGGGACCTGCACTTGGGTCAGGAGCTTGCACAGAGCAAACATGGTTTTTCACTTCAGCTGACACCAGCAGGGCTATACACTGAATTCAACATGGTCTTGGCACCCTGTCCAACTGAATCCCAGTTGGAATCTGACAGAGGCAAAGAGCAGTTCCTCAGGATGAATTCAGTCAGGACAGCAGTGGATCCTGGCCTTCCAACACCAGGCAAAGGCATCTTTGAACAACTTCCACTATGTAAAAACCTTGTTAATGCCTTACCTTCAAGACAGCATTGTATTTCCCATTAACTGGCTGGGAATAGCAGTTCCACTACCAGCTTTTTTTTCTTGTAGAGTCACCCCTCCAAATATTATCTTGGACACAGCTTCACTCGGCTACTATTGTGCCCCTAACCTGCCCAGTGCTGCTGGGGCAGTGTGACAGCACTGCAGCATATCAATAGCATCCCCCACCTCCACTCCCAAAGGGGATGCTAAAAACAGCATCAGCACTGCAAAGCTTCTTCCTCTAGGGTCACTGAGCAACTTCCTCCTGGATTTAGACTTGAGTTTAACAAGGGTGTCAAGAAGAGGAAACACAGATGAGGAACGAGAATGAGCAAGCTCCTCAGAGTGTGATAAAGGGCCCATTCATAAAAAGTTATACACCATTTAAAGGCTGGGTTTTCACACACTTCCCTGGGAAAATATGCAGCACACATGTATTTTTTCTCTCCACAAGAAGCCCATGCTTTCACAATTCACACTAATCCCCCTCCTCACCCCCTGCTGAATTGCCGTCTGTCTGCCTCTTCTGACCTAATTTCATGGGCTCAGCCCCATGCGGGAACCATGGCCACTCATGCAGCGTCTCCTTCCAGATGGAAACACTCCCAGGTCCACCTGCACTAGGGGGACGGGGAGGTGCTTGGCTTCTGAAGTACCTTTAAATTACTCAGCAGAAAAAAAAATAACGAGGAGCTAAGTTGCAGCTGCTGGAGCAATGTTACCTGACATATATGCAGCAGAGAACAGCAGTACATGCTGCCGACCCCAAAATAGGCAGTAAACAGTAAAACCAGCTGCCAACTGCCCTGAAAGGTAGGCCCACTGAAACCTGGGAAGCAGCATGGCTTCAGCCTCAGCACTTACCTGGTACCAGGGCAAGGATGTCCAGTGGGGTCAAGGAGAGCACCCAAAGCTCCCTAAACCCTCTGACCCAATGCTCACTAGCCCAGTCCTGTGCTGTAGCATGGAGTGCAGCCCCTCTAACACAGCTGGGGATGATGCCCAACCCGATTGCTTCTTTCCTTTTAGGCAGAAGGGGCTGTTTGCAGTGCTGCATTTTACATATTTGGGACACTGAGCTTAGGGGATGAGTTGAGGGTCAGAGGCAGTGGCAAAGTAGGTGGGACTCTTGAACCATTCAAGGTGACAAAAGACTTGCAGTTATGATAGCAGGAGGCAGAGAAACAGGGAGGATACAGAAGAGCTGCACTTCCTAGAGATCTCTGGGAGCAGAAGCAGAGTGGAGTCCTTGCACAACTTGACATGGCATGGTCTAGCAAGTTCCCTGCTAGGACTACAGAGGCTCAAAGTTTACAAATACACAGAGTACTGTGTGTTTGTAAACACAAATTTGTGAGAAATAATGTCAGGAGCTTGGGTCAGGAGCTGTGCAGCTGCTTCATTCTGACTGCCTGACAGTTCTTCCCTGGACTTAGGAAAGAGCAATAACAAAACTCCAGAGACCACATTTTTAGTCCCAGCCAGGGCCCTGGCTCATGTCCTTCCCTGCCTCATTTCTCAAGCTGGAAAAGGAAGGAATAAAGCCTTTGTGACCACAGGGCTTGGAGCATGGATCACTGGGAGTGAATACAGCACACTGACATCTCTGGATGGAGACACTAAGGGATGGCCAGTGCACAAGCAGGACCCAGGATCCCTCTAAGTAAAGGAAAGTTTGTTTCTGCTTGTTTTCCCCACCCACTCTCCAAAGCACCAAGAAGAATACACAAAATGCAATTTAAATGAAATAGCTACTCACCCAATAACGGAGCCTTCCTCCAGTAGCCATCACGCACCTCCACATAATCGTACCAGCAAAGGCGACTTTTAAATAAGTCCATCGATGTGAAATTTAACATAATCTGAAAGGAGAGAGTGCATATTTCTCTTTGGGGAGGGAGTCATTCTAAAGAGAAGACTCTACAGATTGTTTCATGTTTCATTTTCACTACAGTGCTGCCTAAGTGAGAATGCAAGCAAAGACAGTTGGGCCATTCGTAGGATTTGTACACCACCTTTTCTCAAAAAAGAAAGGCTTCTCAAGGTGTTTTAATGAAACCATGACAGTATATGACAGCAGAGAGCCCTTTACTATCAATTCTGTAATTCAAATTCAATACTTCTCAGTTATTAAAATGTTACTTTAAAAAAAGCCCAATTTGGATTTTTAAAATTAAACCCTTTGGTTTTGAGTAACGTGAAAATCATAGAGAAAGACATTGTCACAAACCACACATATTTGGGGTCTATATCTGAACATAAATGATACTTGTAAGAAATATCTAATTTTGCTAAATAGGTTCCACATTCTGACCATCAGACACACACCATCACTGTGATGCAATCACATTCAGTGGCTTTACCAAACAGAGCTTGGCATTAAAATGTTATTATTTTGGTCTCTTTCCTCTCTAAGATGGACCACTGGCCCTGGTCTGGGAGGTCACCATTGGTATGTACTTGCATTTTTTTTCTGGCGAGATTTGACCCATATAATTCATTTATATCCATAATCTGAACATAGTCACAGAAATATCTTTATGTTAAAGTGGATGTTCTCCCCCAAAGTTGATTGGATGTGCAGGGTGCAGTCTGTAATGATGTCACTCACTTTTTCACATTTTTGCAGTATTCTGACTTTAGACAGCAAAAGGAGATTAATCTGTTTCTATGCAGATGAATCCTATAAGCCCAATATCTGTTCTGAATTAACACCTCAGGGCAACAATTAGCACCAACCACTGCATTGAATTAAACAGGTAAATTGAAGCATTTAATCTGAAATCAGTTCTTTATTTCCTTTTTTAACATTAGTGGTTAATTAGCATTAATTATCTTCTGGGTCCTTCCTGACACAACTCTGAAGAGGCTGAGAAGCAAAGGGAGAGTTTATAGTAAGATTGACACCACGAAACCCTCAGTGCTACAGTTGTCAAACCTGGACGGCTCTTGGCCCTCTTGCCCCAGCGATGCTCTCCCTGCAGCTGGTGGCAGGAGCTCAGCATGGCATGGGGCTGGGCTTGCAGGTGACAGAAACAGGTCCCAGGGCCAGGCAGCTGCTGCAAAACAAACGAGCTCTGCGCTTCTTTGTCCGAGTGTGAGTCTTAAGCGTGTCTTGAGGGTGATCCTCAGCAAAGTCACTCTGCCAAGGAGTGGGCTGCTCATTCTTGCAGCCCGGTATGGCGTGACAGGCCTGAAGGGCTGGTGTTGCTGGATTAAGGAAAGATTTCATTTCTACAGGAAGATCAATAACACAAAAGGAGCTGGGAGGAAGGTGGACAGGGTGGGTGATTGATGTGCAGCGGGGCTTGGCGTTTCAAGGCGGGAAGTGGGAGTTCCCTGACAGGGACATTATGCCTGCATGACAGGGGCAGGCCACGGATGTCACTCACGGCTCCTCGGCTCCCTTCAGGACCCCAGACTGCAGCACATTCTATCTAACTCATCTGACTGGCTCTGGAATGTGTGCTTGCCAAAGCTAACAGGTGGCAGGAAATGTCCGTGCAGGGTTTAGTCTCAAACTGAGAGGGAGGATCAGAGATCAACACACAGCCCAGATATGTGAGGGGCTCTGCTCCAGCATCACCACTTCTCTCCTCAAAATCATGTATTCCTGACTCCATCTCCCTCCTGAGTGGTGCTCAGGAGCCTTCCCAGGCTCCATTCCTGCATGCCAGGCATGCAGAGTTCTTCTGGCAGGTTCTAATACTGTCATCACAGGCAAAACCTCACATGAGGGAAGTGCAGAGTATACCTTGTGCTGCTGTGGCACCTACCTTCTCCCCTGGGGTCACCGAGATCCTCCAGACACAGTGGGAATAGGAGGGGTAGCCATTTGGAAAGCCAGGGGCTGAGAAATTACCTGTTGAATCTTGCAAGGTCTCTCCACAAGCTGCAGGAGAGGGGAAAAAAGCCTATCAAAAAGGAGTGACTCTGAAAGACGTCAGGGTCTACCAAACTGTCTGCTCATGGCTGCTGTGTGCAGATTGGTGGCTGGTACTCCAACAGTGCTCACTCATGGTACTGGCCAAAGGTCACTGACCACCTGAAGCCCTGCCAAAGGGGTGACGTGGAATTTGTCAGAATTTCTGGGACAGAAGATGATCAGTGCAAGGACACAGATGAAACAGCTACTAAAGAAGAACCCTTCTTCCTTCATCATCCTTCCACATGCCAGCACTTTCAGGTTCCAGTTGAGGAATATCTCATTCACTAATCAAATGCAAAGTGTTAACCCCACCCCACCTCACAACCCCACACTGCTGCCAGCAAATCTGTTTTCACTTCATTACAAGCTGCTCAATGAAATTCTCCTTAGTTACCATTGTAAATTGTCCTTTTTGGGCTTAAAACATCTTAACAAAAGCAGGGCAAGTCCCATCACCCTCATGCTTCAGCTGCCCAGCACCTTCCTGGCCACTACACTGCACAGGACAAAATATGAGCACAGCAGTCCATTGCTCTTCAACTTCCTGTTTTGTGGCCTGCTGCAGTTGATGAAATGTAGATCCCAGAGCGACTTTTGGGAAGCAAAGAATATGCACATGCATATGATTCTTTAGGGAACTGCAGCTTCCAACATCTGGAAAAGCTGTGACTACTGTAGTTGTGCTCTGTGAGACAGGATGACTGAGCTGGAACAAGGAGAGACCATCCACATCTGCAGAGCACCTGTCTGGCTGGGTGGAAGGACCACAAATATCAAAGCTCCCATTCCCTTGGCAGTGCCCACTAGACACATCCAAATGGCAGTTGCAAGGAGCAGGGACCTTGGCTTGCCTGCTTCTAGTTGTTTTTCCAGTTTCATAGCCAACTGATATTACAAAGCTCCCCTGGACCTGTAACTCTGTTTCCTCAGAGAGGACAAGGCAGTCCCCAAAAATCCCTGATTGAGCAGCAGTGCTTTGAAAGACCTGACAAGACCTTCCCTTTCTCATGGAAATGCCAGGGGTTGTTCCTCTGCTTGATGCTATCACAGGGTAGTTTTGCAGCCATGATTACATTTAGATGGGCGGGTTGGCAGCTGGAGGTGGAAAGAGAGGATTCCATTGAAAAAGTGCAATATGTTCAAGCAGGGGAGAAGGAGTCACCTATGCCAGAATTTCTTAATTTCCCTAAGGAAGTTTGATCCACAGCTTGACAGATCAGACTAGATGAACAAATGTGGGAACACAGAAAGGAGCTTTTTAATAATTTTTTTTAATAAATAGGGAATTCCAATCCACAACTCACTAGGATAAATAAATGTTTTTCTCTGCTCAAAAATCTATTTAAACAAACATGAAATGATAAAAGGGAGCTCAAAATGAAGGGATACATGCACAACATGAGCATAGTGATATGAGATTGTTGCCCTTGGCTGAACCACAGTGAAGGTTTCCGACAGGCCAGACTTAATTCTCCCAGAGTGCAATTACACAGCGACTGGCAAGACTCTGTAATTATGGAACAGGTACTGTTGTGTCTACTTGCAAAGACTATGTTGCTGAAATATGAAAGCAGACCTGTCTAACTCTCTGACCCTTGCAGAGGAAACTCCCCAGACACTGTGACAGGTTGGCCTTGCAGCCTGGAGGAAAGTGACTGCTTGCAGTGGAAGGGAAGCACAGTGAGCAATGCATCTTTGTGGGGAGAGCACAACCTCTTGCAGAGCAGCCTAAAAAGCAATATGACTGAACTCCACTTAGTAGCAAAGAAGACAAGAGTACCAATAAAGCAACTGTTGGGTACTTCTGGGACCCAGGAAACTGAGCAGGTAAAAAGGAACAGAGGTGAAAAGCAAAGCAGTAAGGTGAATGCTTCAGAACTCATTTGTAAATGAAGCAGTTGGGTGACAGGCACTTACAGCTCACCAGCTGGTTACTGGTACACTGTATCTTTTTGAAAATGCCCAGAGAACTGGAGGAAAATATATAATGCAGGACCATTCTCAATTTACAGTTTGACCATTCTCAATTTACGGTTTAACCATTTCTGCACAATTAGCACAGCTACACAAGCCTTTTTTTCTTTAGCACAGCCCAAGACAGCAGGATGAGCTGTTTTAAAGTTTTTGTAGTCACTGTAATCATCAAATTCTCAACTGTGCAGCCATAGCAAATCTAGCATGAACTACTATGTAGCAGACTGCATCTTGCCTTCCAGAAATTCCTTCAGCAAATTTCATTTGAATTCACCTGGCTTGGCACTAACTTTAACCCAGCAGGTATAAGCTTTGAGGAATTAAGAGCAATTTAAAACAGCAGGGTTTTAGAATGGACAAGCTAAGCAAGCCCTAACTGTAGCAGGCACATGAGCTCCAGTCTAATGAGCTGGAGAGCTCTGTTTCTTAAAACAGACACAGCAGTTGCTCTGGCTGATTCCAGTGCATGCGTGTAACTCATCCTCCACCCCAGTAGCTCTTTTTTTTTGGGAGATATTATTAGGTATTCTCAGATGGAGACTCTCTTTGTAAAAAGGAAGCCATCTGCCACTCAACTTCTGAATTATGTTGCTGCATTTTAGGCTAAAATCCTCAGCTTGACTGCTAAACAGTGTCTTCATCCTAAAGTCTCATTCAGGCCCTGCTTGAATATACAGATGAAGTCCTTTGGTTTTGAACTCCTTTGCTTTGTATTTTGCAGAGGAAGAAAACTTTACAAGCTACAGATTCAAATAGCAGATGAAGATGTTAATGTCATTAAATATATTGCACCTCTTCTCCTGAGATGCAACTTGTGCATAAATTTTGATGCAAAGAAAAAAAAAAAACCAAAGCAGAACAACAGATATTTGAAAAAAACAATGTTTAGTAGGCTTAAATCTCTAATTATTTTGCTGCCTAATATGCTTTGAACTGCAATAACCTCTGGTAAAGCTTTAGGAAAAAAAAAAATAGGAAAAGTTCTACTTTGCAAATGGAAAACTTGAGACTCACAGAAGAGTCCTCATTTTAAAGAAAGTTGCTTTGTAGCTTTTAGTTAGTACCTCAGGCCAAAGTGGCTTTTCAGCTTGCCTTGAGAAATCCAAGGCAATTGATCCAATGTAATTGATTCTTCCAGCTATGGGAATGAAAAGCCTGGTTGGATTAAGTCTGACTCAATCAAAAAACATAGTGCAAAACAAATTAACCCCTAAACTAATCCATGAGATAATTTTGCAAGAACAACATTTTATTCAACCAAAATCAATTTACAGATAACGATGAGTGTAAAAAGAAAAATGCAATGATGAGGTAAAAAGAAAAAAAAGAAGTTTATCAGAACTAACAGACCTAAAAGTTATACCACCCATTATAAGCTAAAAGCAGTAATCTTCAAACATATAGACCCTGAAGCCTCAGAATTCATTCTAGACCCTTATGGACTCACACTTTCTGACCTGTAGTTGGATACAGAAAAACAGTGGATTTGAACACCAGCTATCCACCACTTTCCAGGGCCTCCATCTACCAGACATCTTTCCACCACTTTGCTGACTCCTAGTCCCCACTTTGCCTGTAGTTTTGTACATCAGTTTAATTTTCTATAAACAGGGCCTACACTGGACCAATCTGAAGCCCTAAACCCAACAGGAATACTGGCAAAGTACTAACAGGAGACACATCTTAGACATGTTCACTCCCCCCCCATGGCTTCAGCCTAAAGCATTTGATAGTCTGTGTTTCCCAAGTCTCTTTCCCCAAAGGGATCATTAAGGTGCTCTTGCACTCCAATGCCTTCCACACAAACCATGTGTCCATGATAAAGCAGGATCCACCTCCCCAAGCCATATTTACCTGGGCACTTGTACAACTTCCTTGCCTGGGCAATGTCCCCCTGGCTCAGGCGGATGCGCTGACCAATCGTTGGCCGGACCCCGTTGTCATCCCGGCGGGGAAGGATGGTGTCGAGGAAAACTCCTCTGAAGGGAAGAGCAGAGAGACACAGAGCAGTGAAGGAGGGTAAGTGACACAATGAACAGAAAGTAGAGCTGGCAGGCCTCCCACACCCCATCCCCCTGATCATATATCCCATGCTAACAAGCACTAGTGGTTCAGCTTCTAATAACTGCTAACTATCTCAAGACAGCCTTCTCACTATAGCAGACAGCTTCCAAATGTACAAGCAAGTCTGCCAAGCCAAATTCCTCTTGGATATCTCAAAATTGCTGCTGCCTCTGTTTGAGGTAGCACATTCCTTGCCATAAATCAGAAAAAGCAATGAAATATTCCTGCAGACGGTTCATGGCACATCTGGCTCAGCAGGAGCACAGATCTGGTGTTTAAGCCAAAGAAGCAGAGGGAAGGGGAGTTTTCCCAGTAGCAGATGGGGTTGGGCTGGCAGTGTCTGGGACTGCCACAGACAAGAAGAAAATATCATGTGCTCTACCTCTGTTCTGTATGAGTTTCCAAGCTAGTAACTCCACTTGTCTCTGCCTCTTTTTACTTGCTACTATTTCTTCCATGTGCTTCACACTCAGGAGCTCTTTATTGCACTTCTGATCTCAGTCCAGTGAAGGATTTAAGTTCAGGCCTCACTTCTATCAAAATGCAGTCCATGTAGCCAAGCAAGAGCTTGCACGCAAAAAGAGACCCCAAGGGAGCATTAGGACTGTAGGGAAGGAGGGAGGGAATCAGAAACCTGAATTCCAGGCTGGCAAAATCCAAGCTCTTGCAGCCAGGCTGTCCAGTCCACAGGAACCTTTCAGTGCACCCCTGAATGCCAAAGAGGCTTGGGGATGCCAAGGCTAACACCGAGTTTAACCTTCAGCATCAGCTCAGTGAGGCAGACTGCTCTTTCTGAAGGACAGGATATAACTGTCCAGAGAGTCCAATGGGACAGGGCAGAAGCAATAATTTTAGTGCTGCCTAGTCCAGAGGTGGGGAGGGAAGGGGGGAAATTGTTTTGTAAATATTCAAACTGAAGAAAGAAACAGGGGGAAAGGAATTTAATCTGAAAACTGGAATCAGCTGTTGCATGAGAGATGTTGGCATTTTTTCAGCAGTAGAAAAATTCCTGATCAGCACAAAAACCAATACTTAGAAGATCTGAGGTGAGTTCCTCAAATTTCAATTTATAAATTCAGTTTGTTATTCTAAATGCCAACTGCATCCCTTGGGCTGAATTTATTTAAGTTTATGTATAGAAAATAAATCTTCCAATTCCAGAAACACCACAAGCAGAAACAGGTCAGTTTGCTCAAACTAAATTTTCAAGCCTCCTCAGGAGTTCATAGAAGAACTCAGCATTTAGCAGGGACATACTTCTGTGTCCTCTGAAATGCTTTCTGCAGATCTCTAGGCTCAATCAGGGAAGAATGACAGAGTTTAATAGAAAAACCACCAACTGCACATGCAAATTTTTGATTCTTTTTCCCATTCCAGCTCTCACAATTGTGCACTCACAGCCCTCAGCTTTCTGCACAAAGTATATACCTCAGGCACTGCTCACACAACACAAACAACCCATCACTTCAAACTACCCTTGCTACCTGCCAAACACATTTTCTTCCAGAGGGCCGGACTCTATGCTGAGGCAGTAAGATTTTCAGTTTTGCTTTTTCCTCCAATTGAATTTTTTCTCCTTTCACATGCATTGCTGAATATGACTCCCAACTACAGAGCAGTAAGTACAGTTTCTCTCATTTTGCCATCAAAGGAACCAAGAACAGGAGAATCTGTCTGGCCCAAACCACACACAAGTCCCAGAAGTCCCATCCTGTCCACCCAAATGTCATCTGCTTAGAAACACTTGGAGTGTAAAGTTGCACATTTGGTGAGTGTCTCTAGAAGTGCAAATACTTTGACTCAATAAACAACAAACAGACATCATTAAACAGAGCAGCTCAGGAAGTCTAACATAGTCTAACAGAACTATGCTGGAGTAAAATATCTAAACTCTTCTCCCAGAGGTAGGAAAAGAACCCATGAATCCTGGCTGCCCCATTCTCTTCCTGTCCAGGCACGGGCAGAACATGCGTTAGCTGCCCAATGCAGCTGTGAGCTGAGCACAGCACCCCACCATTCCTAGCAGCTGAGAACAAAAGAGTCTGACAAGAGACTCACACAAGTCATTAGCATCTGCACGGCACCCTGAACATGCAAAGTGTCAGGTAAGTGCTATGAAATTATCAACTGATCTCAACAAATGCTAAACATTCATGTCCCAGCAGTTAGGGTAACAAATACAGATGCCTAAACAACACTCAAGGAAGCAGATATTCAAGGCAGGTTAAGGACCCAGCTGCAGGCAGCTACCTCATATCTCCATGTGCAGAAGAGAGACAACATGACTCTTCATGCAGTAAAACCTGTGGAGGATCTGTGTATGTCTTGTGCAGGATTAGGACAGTGCATTGCAAATACAAGCTTTGCCTCCTGGGCACGAAGGCAGTGCTACCTACATCCTAATTTCAACACGAGCTCTGCAGAGGTCCTGTTCTGTAACTTCAGACTGTGCTGTCATGTCTACTAGCAAGCCACTTACTGAATTAAGGTAACCAGCTACTTGCTTAGGGCTTTGTGAAGGTTTAAAATTTCTTCTTGCTAAGTTGCCGTTTATGAGCCTTGACAGCTGTAAAAGAAATTGTTTCATGATACGGCAACATTCAGTTTAGATTGCTGCTGTGTTGTAAGGAATGCACCGGGAAATAAAAGCCTGCAGCCACACTGCAAAACAGGCAAACTTCCGATACAGATGAGAACAGAAATTCCAATGGTAAAAACTTGTTCCTGCTGTTATTACAGTCTCTTGTGCCATACTCCTAATTCCATTAGCTACAGACAAAAATGAGAGGCATATTTTGCTATGAAATGGAGTGACTCTACACCAATCCTCAAAAGTATCACTGGAAACAATTTTCACTGCAAGGACTCATCAAATCTCAGAAAAGCTGTACCTTTCTGTCCTAGATAAAAAGTTTAGAATAAAAAGGGCCCAGGATTTACAGCAGCATTTGACATGGCAGGCATCGTATGATTTACTCTCATCAGTACTGACTGAAGTTAAAAACAAGGTTGTACTAAGTGCCAGGTAAGAATTGCTACAAGAGAGTAAGTCACAGACATGACTCAGTGTCCCTCCCCTGCTCACTCACACATCCCACCTCCACTGGTCGGGGGCTCACACCATCTCATGTTGACCTCCTGGTGTCTGCTAAGGTATTAACACACCCACTGCAGCCCTTCCCTTGCAGGCCCCAGCAGGAACTCTCTCCCTTTCCTAGCCACTGATGCTAATGAAACTTGCTGGAATGTAATATCTTCATGGACTCAGTGCTTTTGTCAGTTTGGGTTGCAATTGGACAGCACTCACAAACCTCAGTGAGGTGGGAAGGTTAGGTGCACACACCCACCAGTCTCTCTGGCTGGTCAATGCATTGCTCCCTTGGGGGAGCAGATGTCAAGACAGGTCTTGGCAAAGTAAAAGCTTAATCCAGCACTGCTTATTTGTGGTGAGAGCACAATCAGCCTACAGAGGCACTTAGTGCTCAGTTCAATTACTGCACAAAGACTGCAACTGGGGTAAGGGTGGGTCACAGAGACAAAGGGCTTAAAGAAAACAGACTTAAAAATCCTATCAAGCACCAATTTAAATCTAGCAGGACTCTTGCCATTTTCACCCATTTTGGCCCAGCAGTGCTCTGAAGGACCCTAGTTTTCAAGAGACACAGACTCAATGGCATCCACAATATAAATGGCAGTAATAACTTAATCCTGCTTTTGAACAAGACAATTCTAACCATTTAGAGTTTAGCAAATGCTGGGAAGGTCCAGCAGACGCTTCAAGGGAAGAAAAATTGTTTACTTTGGATATCTGATGCAAAGAAATCTCCAAAGTCTGCAAAATACCCTTGCCCAGACACCATCTCCTCCTGCCACAACAAGCAGCATTTCAGCATGTTTGACAATTTTACACTGGTTGGTGTGAAGTTGTCAAAAGAAAAGCACAAAACAACAGGCTTGGCCTTTCAATACAACTGGGGAGTAAGAAAATTTTTAAGAGTCACAAAGACATCTTTAATTTTTGCAACAAAAATTTTCCAAGAGTGTGAATACTTCCACTGTACCTTCCAACCCCTTTACTCGCAGGCTGTAGTGACAGAAAGCTCTTGGGAAAGAGCAATAGTAGGATTTATGGAAGAAAACATCTAATAATGGAGCAAAATGAATCTGGTCATCCAGTAACTCTCATTCCAAATACAGGACATAACTATGTTTATAGCACCTCTCTATCCAGTAGAGCAGTCTGATCAGAAATTGGGCTCCATCTGGAGGTGTGAGATGGGAGTCAAGGACAAACAGCCCATGCATAAACTGGCACTTAGCTGGGGCAGGATTGATAACAACTCCATGAAAAAACCCAGCCACACAGAACCACATAGCTGCAGAGGCCATGATCAAAAGCTCATGCATAAATGGGTAAAAAAACCACCCAAGCAATTAAAGATCATGATCCAGAGTTCAACTCTCCCTCAGCACAACCACTAGAGACTCTGATGGCTGTATTGTGACTCCAAAGCAGAAGCTGGACAACCAAGAGATTCAAAGCTTGTTTTAGTATTACCCAACGTGCACATGGGCAGATATGCACACAGATACACATGTGCTGTCTGGGAAGGCTGCAAAGAATGTCAGCAAGGCTTTGGAAACACTCTGAGATTACCAGTATTATTACTGAGTAAATACAGTGGAAAGGGGAAAACAGGAGTCCACCACACCACACCCACCCTGCTTTTTCAAATATTTTTTGAGCCTTGCAATACAGCAATAGGTCAGAGGTCTCCTTCTAGGCTCTATATATCCCACAGAGTCAACCACAACTACCAAAAATACTCCTAAGGACACGTAACCTTGAATTATCACCTGGAGAATGTGTTCCTAGCATAGTGCATGATGCTGTCAAAGTCATAGGTCTCTCCAAGTGAGTTCACTTCCCCAGCTTCCATCTTTAAAAAGTTGTACTCCTGACCTGTGATGACAAACAAAAGGGAAAAGAAACAAACCACTCTTAGAGAAAAAAAAAGACTTTTACCTGTGGGAGCCTAGAATGAAATGGATATGCTCCTCTGTTTCAACAATTCCAGCTGGACATCCAAAATTTCTATTCATATAGCTATTCTGACCCTTATTCTAGACAAGGACAGCAATATTTCTTCTTCTCCATCCCAGTCCTCAGACCACCAGCATTTTCCACAAGTGTAGCAAGAAAGGTTTCTACTCAGCCAAAAGCCAGGTGGAATAACCTGAAGTGTGATTTTACCTTGCTGTATGTTCTCTCTGATGATAGTGACATGCTGGTCCCTGTCAGGTCGTGTGTGCTCATGCCAGAAACCCACCACATGACCCAGCTCATGAGCCACAATACCAAACTTGTCACAGTTCTTTCCAATGGATATAGCCTGAGGGCCCCCTCCTCGGCGACCCACGTAGGAGCAACACCTGGAAAAGAAAACCCACAAACCCATGCAGCACAGCAGTGACTTGAGGAGCTCTAAAGCACAGGAACAGAGCATGGCATCTGGCAGGGTTCAGGACAGGCCAGCAGTTGCATACACTATATGTACTTACATGTAAGTACAAAGAAAACAAAGAAAAAAGTGCATATCTATAAACACGCACAGGTACACTTAGATGTTATCCCAGGAAAAAAGAATCCAGAAAGGCTTTGAACCTTCTGAGCACATACTAAATTATCCTAGCAATCCTCACTGCAAGTGACCAGCTGCATCTCTGTGACAGATTCTCCAAGTTAGCCATTGGTCTGTTCTGGGCTAGACCTACAAAGCCACGTGTCACTGAAAGCGCTGTTTGCAATAGAGAGCTGCAGGGACTGTGTGCATCACCTACCCACATGTTCTGTACGTGAACACAATGAAGCTCTCTTCATCAGTTCTCTCCACAAAGGTCACACAAGTGTGCTTCTCCCAGTGCCTCATTGCTTGCTTAAAGATAGCTCTTTGGGTTCCTGGAAAAGAAATCAAGAGGAGCAAACAGTGAAGGCCTGGCTTTCAGGAAAATCTCTAAGGGACTTCATCTGGATATGGGAACAGTCAACCTTTCAGACAGCCAATCTTATGCCTGTAGACACCTCTTGGACTCTGGGGCCCACTTCCAGCTATAGCATTACCTTCCTGTATCATCTTTTCTCTCCTTGTGCCTGATGAATTTACTGCTCTAATTAAACAGGTAGAAAACTTTACAGATTAAGTACATCAATATTTGTGAATATAAAACATGTCACCTTTCTAGGTACAGGCCATTGTGGCAGAGCTGCCAGGTGTTCTGATCTGAACACCAGCTACTAAGTGATGTGCCAAATTTGCTCTCATGACATGAAGTAATGACCACACACATCTTTCAAGACCCAGGAATCTCATGAGTGCTACAGATGCTCCTCAAAACTAAGGCAAAGCTATTGTCAGGAACCCAGAGTACTTCTGCTCCTGCTCTTCCAACAGCAGAGAGGATTCTCTTCTGGAAAAACAGGGGGCAAACACAGCTCACAGGTGCTGGCCTCTAAAGAAAAGTGACTCAGTCACTCAAGTATTTCTTGGACTCCAAGAGAAGAACCATCATCTCACTGCACACCTCAGCTTCAGGCTCCCACAGTGCACAACTCCTTGTGCAATGACATGCCCAGCCTAGCTCAGGAGACAGATTCCCAAGGACCCAAGTCATTTGAGGGAGAACTCTGCTCCAGAGATTTCCTACACAGTTTGAGACACAAACCCCATGGCAAACAGAAAGCAGTGTTTTCACCACTGACCAGTGAAATTTCCTCCGATCACGTAGGGGATGACCCCCCCTGGCCAGATCCTCTCAGCCCTGGACGTGGTTGCCCTGCGCACTCTGGGGGAGGAGGGTGTCTCCATCCCAGGCTCATCTTTGTATTCCTTCCTCTTCGGGCTCCTCGTGAGGGTTGTGTTCTGCCTGCCATCTGCAAGACAGAGTGGCAACACTGTTTAAATCCTCTTTAGCTCCACCTGCAGCCCTCAGACAATACCCCGGAGCTTCAGAACAAGATAAAAAGAAAAAGCAAGGTGTTAAACCAAACCAGAAGTCATAGCCAGATTTGCCAGCGATTTTTTTGGGACTTTGAGACTGCTAATCTATAGAAAACTGACCCTTCTTGTTTTGGAGTTTCCATATGCACTATGCCAAAGCTCTTCTCCCATTAAGATGTAAAAGCACATCCTTCCCTGTCTCTAGCCACTTCCTCTCTGCAACAGCAACTTCACAGATGGGGACACAGTACTTAAGGGGAACAGAAGGTGGGATGCAAGCCTAGATGTCACTGTATATTCTCAACTTGCCCTACCTATCCACTCATCTGCAGAGAATGGTTTGTTCTTTTGGGAACAGCTTCACAGCAACAACTACTCATTTGAGTTGGCCTTGGAAGAAGGTGACAGACTCCTAACTCTGAAATCTGTACTCAAGGCTGGAAAGTATCACTTTGGTTTCACATACCAGGTCTTGGGTGGTTTGGAAATCTATAAAGATCGGACAGTCTCTGCTGGAGGAGGGATGCTCAGGATGGGAAAAACAGAAGCGCAGATCTCCATCCATGCTGAATCTCTTCATTTTAATAAAAAGGAGCAAAAATACAAAAGGGAAAGCAGAACACATCTCATTTCTTGTTACAAATGGTAGAGGAGCCTTGACTGTGTGGTGTTCAACACTGGCCTTGAAATCTGCAAGAGGATTCATACAGGCTTCTAGGCAGACCCTGTCCCTTGCCCTGCATCTGTGCTGCTGCAGCTCTGCTCAGATCCTGGTTATGCCTAGATGAGTTGCACTTTAAATGTGCTGGCACCTTTACTCAAAAAAATCCTTTATTCAAAGCCTCCTGGCTGTTCATCCCCTTATTGAGGTGTCATGGGCAACTCAAACCCTCAAAGCAGCCACAGTCCAGCTGAGCTTTACAAACCTCTGTGTGCAGACACCACTGGTTAGATAAGCTCCCTGTGTTGCACAGCCCACTCACCAGCTGGACTAGGGCAAAGGAATAAGAGTAGAGGGGCTGCTATGCCTTCAGCAAGTGCTGGCCTAAAGGGTCACACCAAGGTGAACATCCTTGTCCCCCTGAGGAGCAGCACTGCTGATGGTGGCTCACCAGTGGGATGCAGTGAAGCCCATGAGGATGGCAATTTGTATGTAAATCAGCAAAACTGGCCACAGCTTTGCTTTCCAAGTCAGAGACATGGGCTGCTGGGTTATTAAAAAGCACAGGTCCTGCTAAGACCTTTCTCTAGTGACCAGTGGGGCTGCTGAGAGCCTCTTCCCCTATTCATCCCTCCAGCTGAAGCACCAGTAAGCAAACCACTACTGTCAAGGCTGAGGGAATCAATACAATGGGAAGGAAATTCAGGCAGTGTAAGGGAATGAAAAGAATGAACTTTAAACCCTCCCTCCTGCTTCATCAGGTCAAGCCCTTCCTGCTGAAGACCTTGCTCTGAGCTGCAGGACAAAAACAGGAATTTGCCTTTTGTTCCTCTTACTCCTAAGCACCTTCCTGCCATTTCAGAAGCTGCCCCATCCCCAAGCCAGCTGCTGGATACTGGAAGGCAGATGCTCTGAGGGTGGGAGTTCTCCCAAAAAAGGAAGAACCACCCTCCTGCATAGACCTGGTATTGCTGGTACCAGGCACCAGCACAAGCATTGGCATTAAAAGGGCCACAGCTAGAAGAGAGAGGGTCTCAAGATAGAAGTAGTCTTGTCTTCTATTCACAAACTGCTCCTGGGCCTGCCCAAAATCTCTGTGGATTTGCACATGGACAGCTCCTGATAGCAAACCCAAGTGAGGAGGTATCTGCCCTGGGCTCTCCTGTGCCTGGTGCAGCAGCAGCTCTGCACAGGGCACTATGGGTCCACACTTCTGTGCAGCCACGCTTCCATTCCTTGCCAGCAACACACACTCTTGGGCAAATTCTCCTCACCAGTCCTGCAAGAGCTCTTGACTGCTCCTAACTCCTGCTGTAGTTTTCTGTCTTTAACAACTGAAATTTGTTAAATTCTCCTCCCTGGAGAAGCCTGACACATTTTTCTAAGCAGGGGCTGCTTGTGGGTGGGGGTGAGCTGTTGCCTCTATATCACTTTGGTTATTTTTTCCCCTTTCATTCACTTATTAAAATGTCTTTATCTCAACCAATGGGTTTTCTCACTCTTGTTTTTCCTGCTTTCTCACCTCTCCTGCTGGAGGAGGGGAATAGTGACTGGGAGCTTGGCTTCTGGCTGGGGCCAACCCACCACACTATACAAGGCAAACCCACCCTTTCAGAGTGGTCACCAACAGCAAAAACTGCCTGGGCAGGGCTGATCTCCCAGGCACAGAGGCACACGTGTACAAAACAGTACAAAAATATGTTTTTATGGAGGGTAAAAAAGTAAATAAAAGATACCCAAAGGTCTGGGTGGGGTACCACATTACCCTTTTTAACTGCTTTGTCACTGTGGTCGGTTGAAGTGGCATTTTCACTTGACACCTCTTCTCCCAGGCCTCCTGCAAAAGAAAAAAGAGCAGAGATTCATCTCTGGTGAGCTGGCTGGCAGAGCTCTGATGTGGAAAGGACAGCAGCTATCAGTAATGCCAGTTGGGGGTCTGCTGGCCACAGAAACTGTCTGCTTTCCCTGTTCAGGGAGCAGGGACTAAACCCTTGATAAAGCCAGGCACTTTTCCTGGATTTGTTCCCAGCCTACAGTGACACCTTGCAAATCATTACCATACCATGCCTAAGTTTCTCCATATGCTGAATAAGCAGAAAGTCTCCTCTAGGGAAGGCTAATTTCATGGAGGTTTAATGAGAGCAGGAGCTGAATGAGCTGATCTCTGTGGAAGCATTGCAAGAGCAAGTTTCTGTAGTCTTGGTGGCAAGATAAAGCATGAAGAGTGTGGTAAACCACCACATGCAGAAAAGAATACACTGTTGGTCAAACAGCACTGCTGGATGCAGTATGGACACTTCCAAGAGGGATGTCTCACTTTCAAGACAGCTGGACATCTTCCAGTCACTGAGGCAGTCTTGCTCTGCCAGCTGGAAAACTCTCCTTTGCTCCGGAGCTGGCTTCTAGCAAATCCTTCTCCAGCTAGGACGGGGAAAAAGGGACATCCCTGGCAACTTGGAGAAGGACTGAGAGGATGGCAACAAATCTCCAACTACTATAACTGATATGAGTACCAGGAAAATTATGATGAAAGATAGTTACAAAACAATTCAGAAGAAAATAAAATATCCAGACTTTCAGCTGGCTATAGGTTAAAGCTTCCTGGTCCAAGAGACACAGTAAATCAGGGGTTTGTCTCCCAAAGGAAGTGCCATAGTTTAACAGAGCTTGGCTGGACAAAAGCCATTAGATGTGTGAACAGGAACAAGCCTGATTCAACAAGATGGATTGCTCTGAACTCTATCACTCTTTTCCAGCTTCAATGTCCCATCCTAAGATTTCTCTTTGTGTTCTTTTCATGCCCAGTCCTCGTCACTTCCTTAAGCCCAAGCTCAACAAAAGTTCCTCTTCTCAGTTTTACATCCCCAGGACTTCTCCCACCCCCACCCCTGCAAAGTATGCTATTCTTCACACAATATCTCATTCCATTTAAAGGAAAGCCCAACTAGCCATTCATCACCAGAATTATTAAGGCATGCAGTCTTTGCTGAGGCAAAGGATAATTTTGTATTTCTAAATAAATGCAGCTTGCTTCCAGTCACAAACAGATTGCTTCTTAATTGAACTTAGGAGGTGAATTATATGGTGAATTAGGGAAAAAGAACAACTCTGTATTTAGTGAATTGTTCTCCTAAGAGGGAGCTGCATGGGATTGAATTGCAAATGATGGCACCAAACCCTAGAGCCGGGCCCCTCTGCTGTGCCCGAGCTGCTGACCTCTGCTGTGCCGCGGTGCCATTCGAGCACACGGCTTCTCCAGGCTGTGAGCACATTCTTTCCCAGAGATCACTGCAGGCCTTGGTTTCTTATGCAAAGAAGAGGTTTGAATAAACTAGTGTGACTAATGAAATCTACAACATCTTTGCATATTCTGTCTTATGGTAGCCCATGAAAAGGGAGAGCACTACACAAAGGCCAGATATGGGGGTGCACGAACACCAGATATTTTCAAATTCTCGTCTCACTCAAACACACAGGGAGCACCCACAGCCTTGTGTCCCACAAGGGTGTTTGGAATCAAACATGGCAATTTTAGAAGATCCTTTTCTGATTCACTTGAGTTTTTAGACATTTCCTATCAGCATGATGCCTAAAGATATCCCAAAAATTGAAGTGACTTGACAGACATTTAGTCCTCTTCTGATTCCTTCCAAGGGAGGGCTAACGTAGGATCCTAGAAGAATTTATATGCCATTAACAATAAATAAGGAAGCCAAGAAATGCACCTTGTATCTGGCAGCAGCTGCACAGAGGTTGCAGGTAATGTGTAGGTCCTGTTGTCCCCTCAACACATTCCTGAAGTTGTACCTCTCTGTTGGACTACTCTGTCACATCCAAAAGCAGAACATATTCCAGTGTTACTGCTCCAGAGCATGAAATGCCCATCTATGTACTGAAGCCCATTATCACTGCAAACACTGGAGAGGAGAAGGGAGATTTTCAGTTTGACATCGTGCTCTGTAGAAAGCCAATAAAAGCAGGCTTGGTATCCCACAAAGCCATGACATTGACTTTAATGGATTTCCAGCAGTTAACAAGCCCCCAAGATCACTTTCATCCTCACTACTTTCCACCCACTGCTGTGCTAGACCAGCACTCATCCTTCTTCAGCCTGACTGAGTTTTGTCTGCCTCTCCCACAATCAGTTGAAGATACAGAATTTGTTAGGTCATGTCACAATGCAGAGAGCTGTACTAGATCTCCTAAACCCTCTTAACCTCCATGCTTTTGTAATTCAATTCTTCCTAATAATTTGTCCTTCTTACCAGCTGCAACCCCAGCAGAACACTGCTGGACTAGGCAACTTAGTTTCTGTGCATGACCTGGCAGAGACACAAAAGAGATTCTCTACCCAGGCTGGGGAATATTTCATCTTCTACCTACAGTGCACTTGTACAACAACTTGTTTTTCTGTTTCTCACAGACCAGCACTGCCAAGGGAGCTTGGCTAATGGAAGGAAATGTCCAGTAGCTTGAAAGAACCACAAATCTGAGATAAATCCACCATGTCTGCAAGCATGGCTGAAGAACAGGTGTATAAATTGTTTTCAGGAACTAGAAGCAGCCTGAGGGGGTAAGTAAGAGTCCAGCGAAGCATAAAGCAGCAGGCTGGGGCATTATTGTGAAGAAAGCAGTTTCTCTCACTCTCCCAGGAGAGAAAAATAAAAATCCAATTGTGTTAAATGAAGTCCAAGTTGTTCAGCTGAAACCAAAATAAAGGACAAGATATTAAGAGAGTGCACAAAGCATGCCACCAAAACGATGCTGTTTGTAGTTCTCTTGCACCACTAGCACAGGCAAAAGATGTGCAGCCTGAAGGAAGAGCAGGAAGCAGACTCCATTCCCTTACTTCCAGTAAAGAGGGTGGGACCTGGAGAAGTAGTAAAATACCAGACCTGAAAATGTCTTCTACAAGATGCAATCTAGGATTGAAGGTATTTATTGCTGTGCATGTTCTGGTTTGGTTTTTTTGCTTAAGCCCAGGCAGTCTGAATCCCCAAAAAGGGGACAATCAGATCTCTTGCCAACTAAAGCTTCTGTGCTTCTTCCACTTGTTTATGGACCATGAAGGAGTTCTTGTCTGAAAAACAAAGAGGAAAGCCAGGCAAAGCAGTGAAGCAGCCTGCTGGTGAATCAGAATGCATCTAATTGGCCCAGAAATACCTACCACCCTCCTATTGGGTCCATTTAAGACCTCAGAGCTGCTTGAGGGGCAGCTGACTTCCAAAACATTTTAGCACCATCTGTCTTTGAGCTTTTATTGGAAAACACTACTCTGAGGCAAGATGAGTTATCCAGCTGAAAGCAAAGGAGAAACATCAGTTTATCCTGAGTCAAGCTTCATTTTCAAATGATGTCCATCTATAATGCTAATCTAAAACCCAAATAGTGACAATAGGAACTGTAGTTGTCTGAAAAATTGCAGTCTGAGAACACAGAATATTCTTATATGGGAAATTGGATAGGATGAAGCTTGCAACACCTCTTTTTTTCCAAGCTGTAAAAGTTCCCATTAAAATCAAAACCACTTTCAGAACAGGTCCAAGCCAGGATACTTTTTCCTCTCCAGACCAATGAAGAATCTTTTCATGTTCACAGAGTTTTCCTTTCCCTTTCCTGGTTGCTGTCCACACAGGGAGAGGGTTCCACAGCTGAACTTTGAAGATAGCTACCACCCATATGCTCATCACCCCTGCTGAGGACAAAAGAGTCCACAGTGAGCACTGAGGACTTTGACAGATTTTCCAATTTTTCTGATTTAGCAGAGAATAACTTGGCTGTGCACATAATTATTTGCTCTCAGGTGAATCCAACTGCAGCAAGACTTTTTCTAATATATCTTGCAGTGGAGAAAAGG
The DNA here is from genome assembly GCA_013400575.1 of Peucedramus taeniatus. Lineage (NCBI taxonomy): Eukaryota > Metazoa > Chordata > Aves > Passeriformes > Fringillidae > Peucedramus > Peucedramus taeniatus. The sequence goes on along the minus strand of WBNO01017178.1, from coordinate 82,193 downwards.
CCATTTCAGAGCTGGGTCACAACATGGTGATAAAAAAAAAAACTTTTGAAAAATTATAAACGATTTCACGTCCCCTACCTTACGCATTAGAACACCCTGTTTCATAGCCTCACTCAATATACAGGCTATTCACATGCCACAGCTTAGAGGCTGGATTTCAAACAGAGACTGAAATGAAGCACCAACAAACCCAAGTAGTGCAGTTAACAAGACATTCTTTAGAGTTTCAGTTCTGGTGAGTTCTGTCATATTATGATCGTCAGAGAAGCTCCTGGAAAAACAGGATAAGTCAAACAATGTTACATGCAGTTTTTAACTTAATTAACCAGTGGTCAAGAACTGTTTAGCATAGGAAAAAACTTTATTTCACTGGGTTTTCTAAGCACAGAAAAAGTGATGATTTTATTAAAACAATTTCTGCTGGGAAAATGCATTCAGAATGCAGAACAGATGTTTCCCAGAGCTGGTGGAGAGTCTATAGCAAAAACCTTTCATAAACCCCCGTACCCTGGAGATCTGAGCAAATGATTTGAGATATATCCTTCAGCATTTCCTGTCAGTGGAATAGCTGAAGCTCCCTCAATTTACCTAAAGAAAAATAAATTAAAGAAAGGAAGAATTCTGAACCCCAAATTCCCTGCAGGAATCTGTTTTTCCTATTCAGAGTAAGCTGACTAGCTGCAATAACTCAGGAGAGTCCCAAAGTCCAAAGGCTTGACAGGCAGATGTGTCATCTCCACATCAGCTGTGAATGCCTGTGCAGGGAAGGAGGACACTGGCCTCACAGGGAAGTTCACAAGAGGAGGAAGGTGAGTGCAGCTAAGCAAACCCAGGGCTGCCACAAACATCAGCTGCAAAGCACTTAATGGACTAAGATCTTCTGCTGGCCTGCTGTACTTGGAGTGGTATGGCAGGCAGAGCAGAAGTGCAGGCAGCACTTCCCAAACACCCTGTATTTTCCCTGGATACTGCCCGCTCTTCTGGAAGTGGCAACATTGCTTTTATAGTGTGATGCATCTTGTTTTTAAAGAAGGCATTGCAAGAAAGGGGACAATCTCACCCAACCTCTGCACTGAGAGTTAATGTTTGGAGGGATCAACACTCTATGGATAAAAGGAAGCACTGAGAAGACTGAAAAGGGTCTTTTCTTGTGAGCTGTAACAATCACTTCTGCTTCCTAGGGTAAAAAGACAGATAAATGAGAGATAAAGGAAAGAAAAAGGTTACCTACAAACCGTGTCATCCAACTGGTTTCTTACAGTGAGAAAGAGCCCTGCAAGTGCAGTGCTTTTACTGAGGCAAGTGAAAATGAAAAACTAGAGTGGGTACATTAAGTATTCTGGCCATGTGAGTGTCTCTGTTGTTTAGCCAGGTCCCCACACATGGTGTAAGACTTCTCTCCTCCCAGCATATAAATTGAGTAATGCATAGGACCAACTATCCCCATCCCCTTGCACTTGATTTCTGGTCAATCTGATGGATCAAGATCTATTCCTAATAGGTGTCTGCTTCCCTATTACATTCCTCTCAATTCACAAAAATCACCTTCCCTCCTTGTCTCTCTTTTGGAAGGAAAGAGAAAGGAAAAGAAAGAAGGAAAGTGAACTTGCAGGCAGTAAGGAAACTGTAAGAGCTGGCCTGGGTTCACCCATTGCTGTCCTAGTAGACAGTACCAACCTCACAGCCCTCCTTGGCTGACATCCCTTTCCTTGTGACCTGCAGAGCCTAATTTCCTCAGCCTCAGAGCACCTCAGGCTGCTCCAGACAGGGCCATGCACTATTCCCCGTGTGCCCTGCAGCAGCTCCCTGCCCTGCTCCAGCTGGGGCTTCCAGGGAGAGCCTGTGGCTCTTAGCAACCCAGCAGGCCACTCCTCCCCTTCAGACTTCCTAATCCTCTTGTTTTCCCCCCACCTTGTTTATACTGGATAAAAATTAACTCAAAATGAAAACACTTACATGGGAAGCTAAGTTATGTTTGAATGGAATTAAAACTCCTTCCATGAAGAATGTTTTGTGCCACTAGAGAGATCTTCTTCCTGCCTAGACATTCAGACACTCACAGTCCAGGAGCTTCTTGGAGAGTTTTTGGTACCTTCTTATGCCCTGGGAGCCTGAACCATGTTTAAGAGACAGCTGAGCAGCCTAAGTAGATATAGCTGAGACACTTCATCTGCTTGGTTACTACCAACTCCACCACAGCCCACTTAAAGAGTACCTGAAACCAACTGCCAAACCAGGGAAACTGAGGCAGGAGCCAGCGCTGCAGCCAGACAAGTGGGACTTAAAACACTTTGGGAGCACAAGCCAAATGTAGCCACTGTTAGATAACCTTAGGCCATCTCCTTCCCCAAGGTCCTCCCTGACTCCTTGGTGAAACAGGGGCCCAAATGATCTGCTGTCATTAGAAGAGCCAGGGGGGCAGCTGAGGACTGAGGGCAGAGGCCCTTTCCCCCCTGAGCAATCTGCCCCAATGGGTGCTGGTGGAGCTGCCCTGTCCTTCCCAGGGACAGCTGCAGTTTGCAGGGGGAGTCGGGTCTCAAACCCTCTCTACCACAAACTGACTCCAGGATTCAGCAACAGCAACAACTGAAGAAATGGAGTGGCTACTCCCCTCCCTAACACAGCCTGATGCATCTCACACTCCCTTTTCCTCTCTAGGAAGTGGAACTGCAAGATAATCTGAATATTTCCTTTTGCTTCTGATCTTTGCCCTGGAGAAACTTGTTACCCATTCCCCGGGGCTGTCCAAGTCACCATCTGGCCTCAGAAATACAACAGCAAACACAGTCCAGTGTTCCAGCCTAAAACTAATTTGCTTTCTTTCCCCACTTGACAGCTGAATAAATACTTTGTCCTCACCGTTTGAAAATGGGAGCTGCAGCAAAGGGGTTTTGTCCACTGCAGCTACAAGCATCAGCCTTGTCTCCAAATTAAGCCTGAACAAGTGGCTCAAAGTGAACACATTTATTCCACAAATGTAACCCCTTTCTGTTCAGAATCAACCACGAGCAGTTTACAACTTCTAATTTATTTGTTGTTTAGTATTGTCCAACAAACCATTTTGGCAACTGATTGTTCCCTGGACCTTCCAGTCATTTTTCTGACCAGTGTAAGCGACTTTTATTTTGTGGACACAGATTCCTGCTTGAAAGAAGAGAGCCTGAGGGTCAAGACAGCCCAGCCAGTCTTTCAAAGTGACCATCCTGTAATGACTGCTCTCAGAGCTTATTAGACCCTACTCTTTCATGGACTGTTTCTGCCTCCAAACTCATTTGCCTAAAACACTCTCAGAAATGATGAGGCAGCTTATGCAATTGAGGCAAATACAATTTTTCATTTGAGCAAATATTCAAGGAAATTAGGCATTTGCCCAGCTCTGAAGCACAAATGCATGATTTAGTCAATGCCACAGTTATTGGCTAAGCACTGTCGAATTTTACAATTAGGGTAATGGATTTAACTTTCAATGTAATTTCCATATGGATAAACTGATCTCCTCAAGTACATTTGCCATGTGTTCCCTTCATCACAGTTAATTAATATAAAACTATTTAATAACCTCCACTTAAATACAAAAGACCATTCAGACTCTTCTGGCATCAGTAAAAGGAACAGCCTCCAAATGTGATACACCAGCTGTAGATGAGAGCAAAAGAAAATTTAATTAAGAGCGATCAAGAGCACGACAGTTGCAAAGAGAAATCAGATGTTATAAATGCTCTTACATGGTGATTACTCTAGCTCTTGAAAGGGTTAATAGCACCAATCAGTACCAACTTCCAGGTGCTTTAGATGTGCCCAAGAGACCTTTGAGAATTGGGAAAGTAGTGGGGCTGGGAGCCAAAACCTGGCATAGTTAAGCGTGGAGCAGCAGGGATTTGGCATCATCTGTGCAGGAGCACTGCAGCAGCTATGCCCAAAGCCACAGCTTTCCCAAAGCTACAGCTATGCTCAAAGCCACAGCTATGCCCAAGCTACAGCTATGCCCAAAGCCACAGCTTTCCCAAAGCTGCAGCTATGCCCAAAGCTGATGGTGGCACCATGCTGAATAGGAAGAAACTACAGAAACAGGCTGTTTGGAAGCAGCTTCAACCATGGCATCAATGGATAGTTTCTGCAGATGTTTTTGGGTGCTTAAATAATGTTAATTGCTCATTAACAAAATCCATGCTATTTAATTTTTGAAGTGCAGCATTTGACAAGAGTGATACTGAGTTACTTGCCTTCCTGGATGATTTCTGAAAGAAGCATATGAATTGTGACTCACAAGATAAGCACAACTAAAGTTTCCACTATGAATAAGTGGCAGCGTTTGAAATAGCTGGGGATTTTTGTTACAATGGAGAAAGCTTTATTGCTTGGATGGATTCATTTGAGCAATATTGCAGTGCTCATAAAACCACTAAAATAAAACTGTGTAAGGCTGAACATTGACTGCACAGCAGAAATCAAACCACTTATTTTGACAGGTGGAAGGCCACCATCCAGAAAACTTGATTTCAGGGAAGAGTGCATTTACAAAACAAACTTTGTGGTGCATGTGACCAGCTGCCACTGGGAATCTAGACAAGAGGGAAAAGAACATCTTAGTCCACAGGAAATGTGGAGCAAGTAACAGGGCTGTGTCATTCAGGTTGTGCTCTGCCCATTCAGGTGTACTCAGCACCTATTGCTTTGGATTGTCTTTACCCTGACCTGCAGAACCTTTATCACAAGCAAAGGGGAAAAATGAGATAGATTTCATTTCTCTGTTTGTCACAATTCTGGAATACCACAGCCAAGTATGTAAAGGAATACTGCAAGCCCACTCGTCCCAGCTGGTTTCAAAGCAACGTGCCATACTGGAACGACCTTTATTGAAAGAAAATCAGAGCCTGCCTATCTGTTGGTGGGACAGGTGGAGTAAAGACTCCAGCACCTCTTGTTGCTTGCTACTCAGGCAGATCACAAGCAGCACTCACTGCACAGGAAGGCACTGGACAGCCCCTGAGAACAGGCAGATGTGGCCAACAATCCAACTTCCCCACTCCTGACAGCCGTGCTGTCCTGACTCAGGGTTTCTTCTACAGCCTTACAAGGGAAATCTGTCCCCTTTGCACACACTCCATGCTTTGGCATCCTGACTTGATGACCTTCTCTCCTCTCCTACCATCAAGCACCAGACTGACAGAGTCTAGTCCTGCAACTAGAAAAAGTGCATCCCTAAGGTGAGAAAAATCCCTCTCAATAATTTCCAGAAAAGACTTCAAGCTGGCACTCAGAAACCCATAAAGAAAAGCATGTGGTGTGAAAATATCAAACCTAGAGATAGGCATTTTCTAGTGGAAGAGTCTTAACTACAGAGGGAATTAGAAGGTCCACCAGCTAAGGGTATGGGATTTCTAGACAGCTATCTTTATGGTGGAGAAAATCAGGCAAGTCTGAGAAGGCTGCAATAGGACTGTAAGACTCTGGGCTGGGAGAAAAAAAGCACAGTATCTGCTTTTCTTCAAAGAGAAGATCACTGGCTTATTGCACAGAAGTGTAGATTTGGGACAGGGGATAACTCAGAAAAGCAGAGTGAACAAGAACACTCTTGGCTCTAGAGGACTTACTCAGTTCTTCCAGAGGGGAGCTCCTGCTTTGCCTTAGCAAGCCACAGAACTGTGGGAAATGCATTTCATGGTTGTCTGCTCTGGTAAAACCCCTGACTGAATCGACTCACAGAGGTAAACATTTGGACTAGTCATAGGAAAATCATCTGGCACAGCTAACCAAACCTCAGCATCAGGCCAGCTCTAGGCACCTACCTTTCCACTCCTGAGGCTCCTCTTCCTGTTAAAAATGTGCCTGGATTGCAAAGAGACATCCCCAGAGTGCATGTCACGTGTTGTGGAAAACTGAAAGGAGGTATGCAGACAGCTGGACAGAGCCCTCAACAGGTCTGTTGGAACAAAGATGCTCCTCTACTCACACAGGAGGAAGCAACCTTCACTAAAGATTTCCCAGGGAAAGAGCAGACCCCTGCAGAGAGTTCACAGATGTGGGCTGTGTTACAGCACATACACAGTTACTTGCACTGCTCATGGCCAATTATTACCAGTACAGCTCAGGTTAAGTTAGCACAAGCCACAGACTTGCTCTAAGCCTAAATGAATTAAAAGTTGGCCTCCAAGCAGCCCTAAATGCTATGACTCTGTGGTTCTGTGAAATCCAGCAATGCTGAAGTCCACTCCTTCTACCCTGAACCAAGTGACATTACAGTAGAGCACCAAATGTGAGTTACAATGGGAAAATCAGCTGAGGTGGCAAGCATGTGTCAAATCAGCTGAACTTAACAGTCTTGCTTTCAAATCCATAAATCAGACCTTCCCTGGAATCTCAGTTAGTCACAGCCTAAATCCCTGGATTTTGCAGTCCTCTAGAAGTATATTTTGCATAAAGTTAAGTTTCACTAGAAACACATGAGTGGCACTCAAGAGGACTGATGTAATGGGCAGCACTACTACTGGCCACAGCCCCTACACTGAGGAAGCTCTCACAAAGTGAAACAGCAGAAACCCTTCTTGTGACTGCCACCAGCACCTTAAGCATTCCACTGGAGAAGTCTTGCTCTTCACCCTGAAGTTAAGTAGCACAACTCTCAGCAGGAGAGCTGCACTCCAGCAACCTGTCCAGCAAGTAAATCCAGCCTACATGGGAATCAATGTATTTCTTCAAGAATGCAACCAGAAACAGTGACCATGAGCATCTTAAGGGAAAGCAAAGCATCCTGCTGCAGATAGGCCCTTGTGCAGGTGTGGTGAGGCAGCAGAGCAGCTGGCTGTATTTTCACAGCACACTCAGCAGAGCTGCTGCCAATGAACCAGGTCCCTGCTCTTAAGACAAGGTCTAATGCAGAACTCCTGTCTGCCTCATTTGTTAGAGAATTACTTGCATGAATTTGCTGTCAGAGCCTCCAGTCACTGACAGCAGCCTGTGTCTCCCCCAATTTCAGTAGAGAGCCTGGGTTCAAATATATCCCTCTCCCAGCTGCACTGTTATCTGAAGCATTACTCTAGCTAAAAAATATACTCTTTGAATTTCTTTTGCCAGTCATTTGTGGCAATGTGAAAGGCTCATCAAGACCTTCAAGCCATAAGCCTCAAAACCTCTCAGGATGACAGGTAAAGAAAACTTGTTTTGACTGTTCTTGAAAAGCATTCTTGGCTACAGTGGGATATGGAGTCAACTTCTTAGCAGCAAGCCCAGCACAGCATGGCACCAGTGAGGGCAGCCAGACACCCTCGGCTTCTGATCTGCTGCTGCCAAAACCTGAAGAGACAAACTTGCCCTTTTTACTCACAGAGGTGCCTTTCAGGACTAGAAACTGTCTCTATGATAGAAAAATCAGGTAAAGGGGTAATGCATCAGAAAAAGCCCTCATAATCCCTAAAATGCCCATAAAAACTTAAATCAAGCCAGTTAGTATTAAACAGGCACATACCTCTAAGAGGCAAGAAATAAGGTCTTTTCTTCTGTGGCTAATGCCTCAGCAGACAATCACCCTGCACCAGTGGACTCATTTGGGTCCAAAAGAGAGGTGACACTATGCAATTTCCCAACCTGCCTCTGGATTCTCTTTTTTCCCATTGCAGCAGATGAATCCTCAGAGCTTTCAATCAAATTTCTTCTAAACTAAATTATGTTGTAAAAGCAAATATTTTCATTAGAGTTAAAAAAAATACGAGAAACTTTTCAGAATTGCAAACTTTTTAAAAAATCTTTCATCGAAGTGATTAGGAGTTGGTGATGCATGGGCTTGCTGAGATAGCACTCACTGGCAGATCTCCAGGTAACAGATTCATTTCATTGTGTTCTGAACCATTACTGTCTCTCTACATGTTCAAATCCTAAGGGTATCCATTTCAACACCACTTCATGAGAACACCTGATTTTCATAGTAGAACATAAAATCTAAACTTGATCCCACAGAAACAGAGATAGGGAGGCAGCTAAGACCTGCATTTTAACAATATGCCTCATTGTTTGTCCCCTCTTCTAGCAGCAAAACATTTTTAAGGAAGAGGAGAAATTCCTTGTTTGGCAGATTCTATATGGTGTTACAGATGGTGATAGCAGGATGAGCAGGTGATGTGGAGGACATAGTTTGGTCTGCAAAATTTCTCATAAAGCAACAAACAAAAAGATCACAAGCAAGTCTCTGAGTTTAGGACTTAGGTTCAAAGGAGAACAGCCAATAAGAGAAAAAAAATAAAAATCCTGGTTTAGAAAATTAGAAAAATCTTAACTCAAAGAAAGGCCAAATGTTCAACTTTAAAGAGCTCTTTTGCCAGATCACTGATTAGAATAAAACTAGATTTCAGGTAAGAGAGAGCTGAGGTTGAGAGACCTGTGGAAAGGAGCCCAGAAGTCATGTAATGATCACAATCTAAAATTGAGTTAGAGGACAGCACTTTGGAAAAAACCTTCAATGAAATCATGAAAGGGTCTTGACAAGAAATTAACTAGTTGATAGCTCTTGACAGAGGACATCTTCTGGCATTCACTCACATTTAATCTGCACTGCATGCAAATAGCCTCTACTAATCCACACAGCTCAGAGCTTTAACCAAGTCAGTGCACACTTCTAACAACTACTTGGATTAAATGGGTTCCACTCAGCCACAGACCACCACCATGCCTGCCCTTCCCTCAACAGGGCCTGAAGAAAACTCCACTTGTACAATGTAATCAATCTAATGCAGGATGTTTGCACAGAAGATGGTATTGAAAACCTACTGCAGTTTTCAGATGTTTGACCTGTACTCTTCCTGATAAATTTTTAGGAAGGAAGCTCCTTTGGAGCAAATGAGACTGCTCACATGAATAAGGACTATCAGGTCATACACTGCACTCCAGAAGGCTTTAAGTACATAACACAAGTGATGAAATTCCCTGTGTAATGTCAACTCCCAATGTGACCATTAACACAAAAGAATCTGGGTATAGTGGACAGAGAAATCCAGACAAAGCCAAAGATGAACATCATTGCTGGAGCACTGAAGGTACCAAGGAGACAGCCACCCCTAAAATCCACATGAGCAGTTTTTGAGGGGATTGCCAGAGAGCTCTGAGCCAGCATTCCTCAGAGAGAAGGAGCCATGATCCTGCTCTGTGACTTTACCAAGGAGACAATGCTATTTAGCCCATTGCTTTCAGATACTAAGAATAAAACATTAATTCCAGTATTTGCTGAGAAAATGCTTGGAAACACTGAACTTCAAGGCATTCCCCTCTCAAGCAGGATCACAAATCTTTAGTTTCTGAAAAATTACCATGGCATTTCTGCAAGCAGGAAATTAATGGGGAAAACATGCCTGAAGCACACTCATGCTGTGAAATTAAGCTCAGGACAGAGATCTGTGGCCAAATCCAAACAGTTCTTTGATTCCCTGCCCATCTCTCTCAAGGACCCAGAGAAGCACCTAGCTATTTTCTAGACAATGACTGGGAGAGGGTGAAGAGGGGGAAAACTTGAAACATCTGGCAGTCTCTGTAGTTACCAGGCAAGGCAAAGCTTTCCCTCAAGCAGTACAATGTTGCTGGATCCAGGGGAGTGTGTCCCATCACTCCTAAGTACACAGGAACCTCAATCTTCCTGCAGAGCCTGACAGCTGCAGATGCTCCACAAGGGTGCGCACCTATAAACAGCCCAGCAGTGTCAAATGGCACCATTTTCCCTTCTCCTCCCAGCTGAACAGCATTTTCTGGGAACAAGGGAACAACACCGGGCAAGAAGAATGCCTGGCCTAATACCATGGTCAGGAGTGCAGCTCCCAGATTGGAGGAGCCTGTGTGTCTGTATATTCCTATTAAATACTTCCTCCACTATACAACTAATCCGATTAACAGCTTTAGGCAACTCTGAAATGTTATCATTCAAGGGCTTCCATTCATAAAGGGTCTTAGGCTGTTTCTGTACAGAGGTTGCATTCTTCCCACTGGAAATAAAGCAGGGAGTAGGATTTTCTCCCAGGGAAGAATGGAGCCCAATCCCCCACCATGCTGAAGTAGGCCACCCTCTTACAATTCACGAGTGTCAAACAAGCCTCACAAGATAAAAATCAACCCTTCCTGCCCATGCAAAGAGACCCTCACAGGGCAGGTGACCACAGAGATTTCTCTGTGTGTGTCTGCAGAAAGCATCACAGTCACGGGGGCCGTCCATTTGTCAGCTGCACTCCCAGGGGTACAAATGAAACCTGCTAGAGATGAGGACAAGGGAAAGTGAGTGAGGTGACACCTCCATTCACCCAAGGCAAAGCACTGTATGATGCATCAGTAAAAAGTGGGAGGAAGAGACTGGTTCAAACACACCACACGAGCCATGGCTGTAAGAGACCCGTGCCAGCATTAAATGATACAGATGTGAGTTATAAAACCCAGTTCACTTTCCAGATGGCACAGGTCTGGCACCAGTGCCAACTGAAAGAAATGTGCTAGACGTGACAACTAAAAAAGTTAACAGAGAAAACTGATGCATTCAAACATATCTGGCTTTGCTTTCCCAGTAATGTCCTCATCTAACTTCAGGAATCAACAAAGGGATGTGAAAGAGATTCATGCTGCCTGTCCCACTTAGTCCTCATTTTCTGATATATCTTCTGCTCCTAATAACCTACCACCTAAGAATGTGGGACAGCCAAAAGCACAATATGAATGGGCTAAGTGACATGGCAATGCAGGACAATGGCATTTCCAGGGAGCTACCAATAATCTGAAGAACTGGACAGCCCTTCTCTATCCAGAACTTTAGAACTTACACTGACAAATATGCCTGTGTTGAGTGTGTCATCTCTCATACTCAACTCAATAGGAAGCTGGACAACTCATCCCCAGAACCAGACCTACATGGTACTTAGATGCTCTGAAGCCAAAGCTAGGCAGTTACAAGAAAAGAGAACCAGCCACCAGTGCTTTCAAATGATAGATGAGCTGAGCTGCCCAGGGGTCAGGTGAATATACAATTTCAGTGATTTTTGCCTCTACCCACCCTTGCACCCTACTTGCTAACCTAGAGGCAGAACAGCAAAGAAAAAGAGAAGTTTGTTCAGACCTTCTTTATCTCCAGTCCCTCTGGTACCTCTCAGAGCTCAGACTTCCAGCAATTTCTCTCTTGCAGCATAAAGTGAACTAGAGGGAAAACCACTGTGGGGAGCCCTCTGAATCAGCTGCAGTGTTTCAGAGACTGTTGGAGCTGGAGTCCAGTCAGAGGTCCTGAGTCAAGAAACACCTTTGGTCTGGCATGAGACCGAGCATACATTAGAGTTGCACAGGGGGAAAAACTGAGCACACACTTCACAGAAAATCAACAATTAACAATTGTTAGCCTATTTTGATTAGAATATCACTTCTAGGGCAGTCTGGATGCGTGACTGCAGTGGGTTTTACTAGGTGGACAGCTGAAAAAATGTGTTATCCCATTAAGATCATACAGCAAAAGAAAAAGGAGCATAATAAGAGTCAGAACTCCTGAAGTGGCCCAACATCTCCTTCCAAATTAGCAATAAAGTATTTCCTCAGAGAAAGAGACCAGCACTATAAATCTGAAAATACCCCTCAGACAAGATAGGATTTGGCTACATCAAATTGCGACTTGATTTTCATTTAACTAAGTTCAGAGCAGGATCCCCCCTCAGTGCCATAACTAAGCTCTGCACACACCACCCTGGCTGTGGGAACAGCATCACAAGTGAAATGGAAGGGAAATGTCCTTCCCTAAGGACAAAACCTGGCGAAAAAAGGCATCACCCCCCAGGGCTGCCCTTACCTGAAGTGTGCCTTGCGTTGCCATCTGAGTGCTTTGTTAAGTCAGCAGTTGTGTCTATTTGAAACAACTTCAGATCATCTTCATCTAAAGCGATATCTCCCCAAAAGGCAGCTGGAGAGAAACAAAAAGTGCAATTAGTTTAGTTTTTACTTTGGAAGGAGGATACAGCTCCCATCTGGCTCGTATCACACAAAAAAGGTAATGACTTCATGGACCAGAAAAAGGTCAAAGGTTGCTGCAGTTCTCAAAGTACCAAGAGTGGACATCAGTGGAGGCCAAGTGACAGCACTTACAGTAAGTCACAGCACAGATTCACCAAGAGGAGAGGATTACCTGGCATTCCTCGTGCCACTCACTCACATAGGTGCTCACTCCTCATTAAGGCCTGCATGAGGCAACCACCAGCATTGTCCTATTTCCTGAGAAGGAACTAGGTAAGTCACAGCTCAGATCCTTACTGAGATGTTGCACTGCACCATGCCCAGGTGAACAGTGTGTGTAAGACTGGAGGACAGCAGTGAAGCACTCGAGCTCAGCAGTGTTTATCTAAAGGCTACAGGCTTCAGGACCTCACACACCCAGACACACTGCACTGGCCCAGTCCAACCTGAGAGCCACTCTACCATTCCCACTTAGCTAGAGAAACACCAGTTATTTGTGGATTAGTTCCCTATATTTAAGTTTGCAGAGTTTCCAATTTTGTAAAAATCTTCAAATTTCAGTCAGAAGGCAGCAAAATAAGGTAAACAAATGGATCACTTGACATTCACAGCTCAGAGAAACCGACTAGAAACCATTTGAGTGGAAAAAATTATAACCCTGGAGTATTCTGGCTGAGTTGATGCTGCACAGTACCAATAGGTACCATTTTGAGAATTTGAACAAAATAAACACAGGCAATGAGGCAGTTGACCAAGCCTAGCAGATCTCTCAGAGGTAAACAGATTACAGAGTTCTTAAAACTCATACAAGAAGCCTGTACAGGCTGATGAAAAATTAGAAAAAACAGAGCAAATTAATGATATGATTGAAGAGAACTCAGACAGATAAGGAACAATGCTAAGGCACTGTCTGCAACAATGACCAGATTTGATGAAATTTCTTTTTACTTCTCTTGTTAAGTCAACATTTACATTACTTGAGGGGAAAAAACATCCCACTGCTACACTAGGAACATAACTGATCAAAGCACATTAGGCCTGAGAAACCAATGTGCTTTACCAACCATCTCACTTTTACTGCAAAGACCAAATGGAACATGGACTTTTGCCTGAGTATCAGAAACTTGCAATCAGATCTGTGGCAAATGAATTAAGAAAGGTTAACTCAGAGTTTTCCCTGACACAACGTGGTACTGGTTCTGATGCAGCCCTTGATTCCTCTATTCTGTATCTTAGCACCTCAGTCAGTAGAACAGTATTTGCCAATGTCAATGGCCTGGGATGTGGGCATGGAAAGAATCTTTGCTTGCTGCTGCCTGCTACGAGCAGCAGAGCCCTGGCATGAGCAGAGGATGACTCTACTGCTCCTCCCTTTCCCTGGGACAAAGCTGTCTCCCCTGTTTACCTGGCCATGGCATCCTCAAGAGAGGCTGGCTCCAGCTTTTTAACTGGGTCTCCTTAAAATTGCTACCAAAACCCAGTTCCAGAAGTGGACATAGCTAATGCAGACAAATCTGTAACACACTAACACCATCAATAACTAGGACAGACCCTCCATTTGCTACACAAACACAGAACTCAGGCTCTCCCCAACTTCTGGGCAATCCAAGCTGTCAGTCAGAACAGAGAAGAACACAAAACACTGGCAGATCCCCCCCAGGTAACAAGCCCATCAATACAGCCAAACATCCCAAACTGATTGGGATGAAAGTGGAAATGGAAGAAAGCAGTGACACAGGTCCCTGTGACTCCAGTTTGAGGAGAAGGAATTTTATCCATCCACAGAAATTACTTGCCCAGAACAATGTGGCAGTCAAGAGGCAGAGATGCAAACAGCATCCCCTGCCACCCCATTACCTCCCCAGCCTCGTCTGCTCAGTCCTTACTGTACTGGCCACCTGCCACCAGCATTCCCCACCCTCCTGTCAAACCTACTGTCCCAGCTAGTTGCCACCACCCTGGGCTCTCAGTGGCTCTTTTCCAAGTACCACACAGTCTGTTTCTCAGGCTAAGGTAGCCCATGCCAAAACACAACTCTCACGGCAAGCTGCAGCGTGGATCCACACCTACAGAATTGTTAGGTTTTCACTCCCAGTGGAAGGCAGCAGTTTACTCCCAGTTCTAGCAAAGGGATCTCTTTCTGTTACAAAGTAATACATCATCCTGAAAGATAGCCCACTACAAAAGCAGAATTTCCCTCGCATTTCTTTCCAGCTCTCTGCAGTCCCAGCGTGCTCCAGGGGAACCATGATTTATCCCAGTCCCCAACCAGCTGAACAATTTTCCTTGCTGAAGTCCCAGCTGAGAATGCTACACTGCAACTTCTGTGCCATCAAAGGCCCCTTCCTAAAGACATGCAAGCCTGAAAGCCTGCCTCCACCCAGAGGGAGCTGTCCCACAGGAAAGCCCAAGTACTTTATTTTAAAGGGTCACAAGTTCAGAGACTGCTGGCAAATGAAGCATCTCAAACCATCCCTTCTGGTTTCTTTTTACTAAGTTCTCCACTTTAATTTAATGTGGGAGGATTTCCAAAAAAAAAAAAAAAGAAAGAAAAAAAAAAGAAAGAAAAAAAAAGAAAAAAAAGAAAAAAGAGACAAACAAAAAGTATAAATCTCCAAACAGCAGGCTAACAAGCTTGGAAACCAGAGTTTCTCTTGGCAGAGCTCTGTAGTGTACACCCAGGTGCAAACTCTTAACACACAGTGCAACAGCATGCCAGCTTTTCTTTGAGAAAATGCATTAATCACTCAGGATAGTAAGAACAGAGCAGCTCTTATTGAGCTTGATGGAGCCAATATGAGAGACTTTGCTTCTCCACTGCACTGGTAACCTGCACCAAGCACCTGAATGCTGAACCTCACCACCCCCAGCATATGCAGCCAGACAGCATTTCTTTCCTGGGCAATGGGGAAGGATGACTGTGTTTAACAAACAAATTCAGCACCAAAATGAAAAAAGCAGCCTGGCAAGCTGTCTGCATTCTCAGCACATTTCTCCCACAGGAAAGCAGTCCACATGCTGACATCTGAATTGTGTGCTGAGCACAGAGGTGCCATGACAGCAGGAAAGCATGGCAGGTGGCACTGGGAAGGAGAGCACTTCCTTCTGGGAACAGGACAGGCTCTACAGTTTTTCCAGGTGCCTTCCCCACAGCCAGAGCCCAAAACTATCAATGTCTTCACAGTCCTCATTATCCACAGTAACATTTTGGGGAGTCCTCAGCAATGTGACAGCACAAAGTGTCTTCTTTCTAAAAAGTTCACCACTCTTCCCTGTCAATCACCTCCAACTTGCTTTTTCCCCCCTTATGCTGCCCTTCTCCTAATCCCCACTTGCATTTTCTCCTTTCCCTGATTCTGAGTAGTACAATCTTATTCCAAGGGAGAAAAATAATTGTGCTGTCTCTCACGAGAATTCAATTCAGAAGTGTTCACAACAGTTTAAAACCTTCATTTTCCTTTAAAAGTGTGTTTCATCCAGGTTTTTTATGAAGAATCTTGTACTTTCTGGGTTTTTTTCTCTCCTTCAAAGACACGTAAGGAAAAGAATAAATCACCAAAAGAAGCTTATGGTATTCAGACAGAAAATTAAATAATATTGTTCCTAAAATACATCTCAACCAAAAACGTACTGTTGCAATTTGTTAAAACCAGGCTTATCTGTAACACTTCAAGACAAATTCCTGGGGATGGGTATCCTTCACCCTCACCACAGTCAGCTACAAGCTTCTACAAAAACACAAGCTACTTGAGCTGCCAGAAGAAAAATATAACTCTATACTTGAAAAACATCACCCAGTGTCTGTGTTTGAACTGCTCTTCAGCCACCGAGTTGGAGCAAACCTTTCATCCATTTCCCTGTCACAAACTCTTGCCAGGAAGCCCCTATTCCAGCACCAGTATAGGCCATAGGTTTATCCTGGTGACAGGGATCAGCAAAGCAGTCCCCCTCTGCATACTATGGAAAAGCACTGCAATTTTCCCTCTAGCACTGGTCAGAACCAGCGGTGACAGAGATTGACAGAAAGAGAGACTTTGGAAACATGCATACCCTGCCTGCCAGGAAAGCACCCTCCATCCCACTCCTCCTCAAATACAGACTCACCCTCTGAAGCTTTTATTTAAAAAATGGCAGGTTTTAAGTGCTGAATGGAATCTGAACCTAGATTGAAGACTATGTCTTCCAATTTGAGTTAAAGGGGCCCTCTTGCTATGGGGTCACACCAAGCTGTGTATGTCACCAGCTCAAGGACCTTCTCTGCATTTGCAGCTCACTGGCAGAGCTCACACTGACAGATTTCCTTTCAGTCCTTCTAGCAGAGTTCTAACACAGTTTTGCTGCTCTTTTTGAGCAGGTGTCCCACAGGGCAATAGAGGAATGGGCAGGTTAAACAAAGAGCAATGTGAACCCAAGTAGGTGTCTCAGATTTGTTTCATCAATACTCACAACTCAAGCTCAGTTTTCACCAGCATTCCCAGCCTCTGTGTGTAGATAATAGCTGGGTTTCCAAACAGAGGTACCTCATGACTTGTGCCAGTACAAAATATACAATGCCTGCACAATTAACCTTGACATCTGCAATTGTGAGAGCAGCAGGCAGGTGACTGATAGAGCCTGCCTGGCACAGACTGAGCTGTGTCACCGAGTGCTGAGCCACACCCTCTGTGTGTGCCTCACAGGGCAAAGGCAGGATGTGCTCTGAACCCCCCAGGAGATCAATCACTGCATTTCTCAGGCACAATCTCTATCCCCACCCACAGCTCTGCTGCCCATCACACACATTATGGAAAGGTCCTAGGGCACCAATTAGCTCCTTCTGTTCTAGAGCTGACTGTACCACATCCAAATAAGAGAAGAGAAAACCAATGTCCCTCCCACCTGAGCAGCAGGAGCACCTGGCGGGGGGTGCTGGGCAATTGTGGACACAGTAACACATCCCAGCTCCCGGCAAACAGCAACACAACTCCTCCTGCACGGCAAAAGCCTGCCAAGTTACTTCTGAGCATTTACAGAATGCTTCCCAACCTGGCAGGTCTGAGTGGTGGGAGATTTAATTTTCAGGGCTGGCCATGCTCTCGTTCGGGCTGACACTTTGCAGTCTAAAATAAGAAAATAAATCAGCAGATCAAAGCACGCTCCTGGCACCTCCGCATTTCTTTTCTCGCAGGAAGACAGGTCTGCTGCTGAGCCTCCTGCTGGCACAGGAACCAGCAGAACAATATTCTGAAGTATGCTAAGATTTATACCTTAGAGAAAAAACTCAATACATTCCTCAGGGCAAAGTAACAGTTGTGTCAGAGGGAAAAGCAAAGCCTCAAAATAAGGCAGAAACCGGTGAAAGAGGAGAGAGAAAAAATCCCAGACCAGCAATCTGGAAATAGGGCCAGATCATGAGCATCAAACACTCAAAACAAAGGAAGATGGGAAACAAGCAGCTAGACAACAAAAAGCATCAATAGTGCCACAGTCAGCCATTGTTCCTCCTCAGTAAGAAGATCAGAAGCTTCCCCCTGGCCAGCTTTGGGGATGAGCTGCCACGGAGGCTCTGGTGGTAACTGGCTCCACTCAGCAAAGGTGTTTGGAGTCAGAGCTGGTGTCTGGCATCAGTGGGGCTTCCTGGAAATAGGGACTTGGTGATTCTATCTTCATTGGGAAGTTCTCCTGTCCAGGGAGCACATTTTGTTTCAGAAATTGCTCACAGTTTGTGCAGGAATGTCTATGAACATGGTCTGCTTCTAAACGGCAACAAATATTTCAAAAACATCAAAATCTCCTGGGAATCAGAGTCCAAATCTCTATTCAGATTTCTGCAGAAACCTAAACTGCCTAAATTATCATGTGCAGTGCTCCCAAAGCACCCTCTCTTGGTAATTGATCTGCAGGAGACTCAATTAGGCCAGAAATCCTGATTCATCTTCAATGGATTTCCTATCCTGAAAGGTGACAATGCAGGAACAAAGAAATACTCTGGGCTTGAGTTTGTTCAAAACTGCAAACATACATGTGAGCTTACACAATGCCCAGCTTTGCTGTCCCTGGACTGAATACCATGTTATTTTAACCAAGAACTGAGCAATAGAGCTTGCCAGAATCAGGTTAGGAGAAAGGCATTTTAATTTTAAAATTCACAACTTTCCTGCTGCTGGTTACTTCCTCACTCAAGGTCTTCATCTTTTCCACCTCAGCATGGTGGTGACACCAATCCAGTAATCTACGAGCCCATTCCCGGTGAAAGGAGCAGTGCAGAGGGCATATGTGAGCACACCGAGCTGGAAAGCCGTGCCAGGCAGCTGGAAATCCATGGCACAAGCAGCAAAGCAGCTCCCTCTACGGGCCCTGAGACGGGGAAACAGCAGCAGCTTCCGCAGAGAGCGCGGCCCGGACGGCGCCGGCTGCCCAGGCCCAGAGCACCGCGCAGCGTCAGGGAAGCCGCTCCCCTCTAGGGAGGGGACAAAACCCACGCAACTGGCTTAACCCCTCATGCTTCCATAGAACGTGAAATAAGCTGTGGGAGCTTCACAGCACTCTGTTTTCAGCTCTAGGTGATGGTGGAACTTCCATGGCAATGCTGACACGAGATAGGGATCTGGTTGTGCACCTCTGAATTTTTCTCCCACAGTCTGCAGAGGGCCTTTTGGCCACATTTTTTGCGCAGGCAGGAAACAGACTTTAGGGAGAAGCTACCATGGACTCACCAACACATGCAGTTTGAGCTCTGCCCCCCAACACAGATGGACAAACATCCTCAAAGGCACCCCAAGAGCAGGTAAATTCACTTGGAGACCTCACTCCCTTTTCAGTGAAACCAAGCTCAGCAACTCACTTGGCTTTCCTGACCAGGCAACTCTGGCCCCCTCCTGCTACCTGATGGACACAGGTATCCTTCCTGGATTCTGTCCATTCCACCATGGCCATGATTCTCCAACAGCTTTTGTCACACCCTGCTCAAAGTTATTTTGGTTAAATGAAGGCAGCAGACAGAGACAAGAGACCCAAGAACAGCTGTCTCCACCCCTGCCAATGCCTGCACCCCACAGTGCATACAGAAGTGGGAACCAGGAAACAAAACCATAACCAGATAAAAGGATTTTGTGGTCTGATCCTAAATGATGAGACCCATAAATAACACAATGGCACTATCTGACAGAAGAAGCCCTTTCTCCAAGTGCCTATGAAGTGACCCTTGTTAGCTCAACCTGCAAGGCAGCAATGCTGTCTTGGAAATCCAGCATTGCTTCAGCTGCCCTTTAAGAGCAGGAAATGGCAAGGTTCTGGGTAATGAAATCCAGGAATGCTTTTGTCAATTAATTATGGAGAAAGCTGAACTACACAAGCCCCATCTCACCCCCTTCATCATTTTTGCTGCTCAATATAACTTTAATTAATCTTTCCTTTGGCAATTTGAAGGAAGGGTGAGCACGCTGCAAACACCCACTGAGTATTAAATTGATTTTCTGTTTTATAGTGCTCTTTCCCTCCCTATTGGCCAAGCTGTGATTTGTGCCCCTTCCCTTGGAGGCATTTTTTCCATGCTAATATAATCCAAAGCCCCAAGCAACAATAGCATCCAGAAAAGTAACTCTTTGCACAGTCCATTGCTTCAGCACAGCCTTTGCCAGCACAGAGAAGATTCTCGCTTGCCCCCTTTTCCCCCACGACACAAAAATTCAAAGCAACCACTTCATTTCCATACCTTCATCATTTTTGCCTAAAAAATTGACAATGTTTTTGTCCTAAGTAACTAACACATCAGGTCCCTGTAGTTTCCTGCCTGTGTAGCACTGCATCTCAATTAACAAAGCACTAATGAAATCTTACTCTGCTGGTAAACACAACCTAGCTGAGGTACCAGGCTGGTTTGGTACTGCAGGTATCTGGACCTAAAACCAGAAGGCAGGAAAAAAAGCTCAGGTGAGGTCCCTAATAACCTGACCTACTCTCAGCAAGAGACAGCATCCCACCTTGGGCTTGTGGGGCTGAAATCAGGATCTTTAGCAGCAAGCACACCCCAGTACAAGGAAAGCCAAGTGCAGCCCAGCTGTGCAGCAATGGAACAAACCCTTTTCATGGGGCCTTCTCCTCTGCCTTGTAGGGACCCCAGGCCATGACTGTCACCAGTCAACCATTTAAGCATGAGAGCAGTTAGGGATCACCTTCTTACCCCAGCACACCTCCAGGACAGGCATGGAGGCTGGCTGCCAGATGTTTCTGTCTCAGGAATTCAGGCTCTTTTTCATCACTACTGGTTTTGGCACCATGAGTTAGGAGACCTTGACCTAAAATATTGCATGTCCCTTAGCAGCTGTCCCACAAGACTTTCTGAGCCTTATGGCCACCAGTTCCAGTCTGCTGGGAGGAGACATCCAGGTCAGACCTTTTCCTCAGATAATTCCCATACCATGGGAATTGCCCTGGATTTATTCTTCAAAATTCAGATGAGAAACATGACCTTAGAGATGACAGAATAAAATTTAAGACTAAAACTCTTCTAATTTCATTTAGAATGGTTCAGTGGCTGAGCACTGTCCCCTCACTGAGCACATTTCATTTCAAATTGCATCATTTGGGGAGGGATGTTTTTCCTTCAGGTGGCCAGACACACACAGGTGTTAAAACCTCACTGCTCTCACCCCAAGCACTACAACAGGGGAATGGGTAACCTCAACTAAGGCAGAAAATTCCCTGTCACCTGCCCATCCAGGGAAGAAATTGGCTCATGGCAAAAATGAACAGAAGAGGAGCCATGAACTGAGCTGCATCCTCAAAAAGGGAAGGTGGCAAAGCAGGCCTGATTGGAGCAAACTTTAAGGCAGGCTGACAATTTAAAACCACATGGTCCTGGATGAAAGGAGGCAGTTCATGATAGATCACATCTATTCAAGGGCCAGACAAGGAAAGCAAACATAGGCTCATTTTACTCATTGTTCTTTATCCACAACACCAGGAGAGGAGTGTTGCAGCACCGTTGGAAGAGAAAAAAGAAACGGACAGCAGGCAGGAAAGAAATGGGAGCTATTTATGGAGGATAGCTAATTTGAGCTGTTTACAGGCTTTCCTTCTGAAAGCTCAGGGATGGGAGGGTGGGCAGGGAGGTGGTTTCAGCCATTAAAAATACAACGTGAGAATCCATTAATTTTCCATAGAAACAATGTCGTCACAGAAGCGAGACAAATCCGATCAGTCATGCAAATGTGCTGATGTTAAATTCTCAGGCCTGGGTGGGGAATCTGGGTTGCCAAAAACACCACAATGAAGAGATCAGAATGAGATTAGAAGCCAGAGTGGCTGCAGCACTGACAGCATGGTGGGGGCAAGGGATGTAACCAAAGGCACCCCAGATTACAGCAGAGTTTGTGCCTTAAGCCAGGCACAGGTGTCCCAGCAAAAAAGACAAGAAAAAGTCATCCTTGCATGAGATCTCAGGAACTAGGCAAATGCCACATTCCTACTCTGCAAACCAGAAAGGACCACAGTTAACTCCAGGGAATAAAGGTCTCAGCAACCCACAGGACAGGGGCCCTCACAAACTGCAATGTCACAGCATCAAGGGAAAGCAAGAGGTGATAGCAGAGGAAATGGGTGAGCACAACACAGCAAAGCACTAGGCAATTCCAGTTTTGGAGAGAACTGTCCCAAGTTGGCATCAGAACTATCCCAGGCACATGCTGAGCTGTGATGAAGTCTTAAACACAGCATTTATGTTGTGTTAATAAGGGGCAAAACAAAAACAAACAAACAAACAAACAAAAAGTTTATTTCCCCCCCGATAAAACAAACAAAAAAACCCTAAACAAAGAACTAAAGATAAAATGAGACCAGCAGACTTTATCTCCTTTCTTCACTCTTCTCTATAAAAATCAAACTTTACAAACACTCCCTGGAAGGAGATACTACACATGAAAAATTACAGTGGCACTCTCAGCAATAGGAGCAGAAATCACTCACGCTGCTGGCAGGGAATGAAGCCCTTCCTTGCTGTCCAGTCACCATTCTGGACTGGCCTCACCACAAATATTTAGAGGTTAAAAATAACCTTGCAAAATGAAGTGCTGCACCCCCTGTAATACACAAAACATTACTAGAGTAACACCTGGGACATGGATGCTTCCCAGAGAATCTCACCACCGGCAAAAGCAGTCCAAAGAACCATATGAATAAAAACAAACAAGAGGTCAAAACACATCACAAGAGATGTTCCACCCAGGTTCATCCATCAGTCAAGGTATCAGTACCTGTCCTCACAAACAGCTGTTTGGTTCACCTGTTCATTTTGAAAATGCACTGGTTTTACATTTGAAACCTTTGGTGCTACAGCCATGGGAATCCCCTCCACACAAGGGCTGTTCATGCTCATCAGGTGGCTGCTGGTGTCCACAAGCCTAGGAAAGGGCTCAGTGTCTGGGAAGGGGCACTCCCATCACACCATGCACCTCAGGGAAACTCCCTGAACCACCAGCTTGCCCAGAAACAGAGGTTTACCAAGTAATTCATCTTGGTCACTGAAACCTGTCCTCCGTTGTCATATAAATCAAAGACATGGCTCCCCAACAAGGGGACAATCCTGCAGCAGACAGTGGTGCCCCAGATGGGTACTGTGCTGGTAGCTCAGTGTAACACAGCCCACAGCCCAGGCTGCTGAAACCACTCTTGGTTCAGAGAGACACTTGGTTCTAGAACCCCTACAATCCCACATGACCCTCTGGTCATTCCCTAAAACAGACCCTGTTTTAATGTTCCCATTAAAACAGGGTCTGTTTTAAACCCCTACAAGAAACCTGAAAAAAAAGGTGATTTCCTCATCATTTATACAGAGTAAACAGGATCTCCTGTGTCCCCTTCTGTGGCCAATAAGGTTCACCAGCAGCCTGTTCAAATGCCTCTCTGGAACTGCACCTGTGGACACACAGCAGAGGATGGAGCCAGCCTGCTCTGGCAGGCACTCTTCCAGTCTGCTTTGCAATGGCAAGCACGACAAATTCTGGCAGCAGCACACCCCTCTATAAATACTGCACTGTGCAGACATCCCTGTGCAGCACACAAAATCACAGTGCTGCCCTCACAGGAGAGGTCTGCAGCCTGCCATGGCTCTCCTTCAGATGGTTCCTTCTGGTGTCCCAAAATGTTCATTGCCTCCTCCTTTTCTGAGTATCCTTGCTCTGTTCTTGTATTTTAGTGTTACTGTTCCTTATCAGCTAACCTCAGTCACCCACACATCTACAGCAACAATCACTGATTTCTCAGTGACTCCCACCTTGCTCTATCCCATCACAGTTGGCATGCATAAAGTCAAAGTTCTCAATATTCAAGGGCATTTTTATTGTCACAGCCATACACACTGCAGTGAGCACCTAGGACTGTGTAGCAACACAGAAGCATCAGCTTTGGGTGCAATTTCTCCCCATACAAAACTGCTCTCAAGATTCACACCCTAAAGTCACAGCAGCCAGTTTTCTGTTTACTTCAGCAAGATCTCATTATGCTCTGTTTACTAAGGTTGCTCAGAAAGGTGTAGAACTGTGCTCTGATCAGACATTGGAGTTTTAAAGTAGGTTGTTGATAGACCAGCATACAAGTGAAAGATGCTAGCAAGGAAGTCATGCACCTTGTCTTCTTTTGACACAACTGATCCTGCTCCAGCTCTGAGCAGCCACGAAAGCAGTGAAAGGTTAAGTGTCATTACCTCCATTCCTACCATTTATGCAGTAGGTACCCGTAAAAAGTTGGTCTTTATTGATACATTCTTCAACATGCTAGTTCTGTTTCATTTCAAGCACTTAACTACATCTGTGTGAGGACATGTTCTCACTTCCCAAGCGAGCCAGCTGCACCCTTCACTCGCTCAGACATCAACGATAAAAGCCTGCTCAAGAACATGCATCTGTTTCACGCATGGCTCATATGGCTAATTTAAACAGTTTCCATATGTTGCCAAAGAGCTGTGACCAAATGCCACTTGCAAATAAATGAGAAGATTGTCTGGCTTCCACAGAGAAAAGTTTCATCTTGAGCAACAGCTTCTTTGTTCCCAGGTCTGCCTGGGCTTCCCCAGCCCTTCCAGTGTCAGATGTTGCTGACTGGTCCAAGCACTGCCTCCTCCTGGGATCATGCCACTGCAGCAACACACTTCACAGATCAGGGGTTGGTAGACTTTGGAAAAGACCTGTGATGAACACCTCAACATGTAGAAATTATAGAATCATAGAAGGGTTTGGGTTGGAAAGAACCTGTAAAGGTCTAGTTCTAACCACCTGCAATGAACAGGGACACTTTGAACTACATCTGGTTGCTCAGAGCCCCATCCAACCTGACCTTGAGTGCTTTCAGGGATGGGGCAGCTGCACCTCTCTGGGCAATCTGTTTCAGTGTTACATTAACCTCTATCAGACTATCCTGCTCCTTGTTCCAGAAAAAGTTACTCATAGAACAGCCATGTTTTTTGCTCAGTCCTTATCCAGACATTTCCACTGGGCACCAGGCTGTAACTGATGGAATTGTTCAAGGCATAAATGAAGCTCTGTGGTTGCATATAAGCTATAATTTCATGTTTCCACATGTTGCTGTGACACCTGAAGCTACCATTTCCCTTCTAAAGTATGCACAGTGGCTTTCTTCTTTATTCCAGCCTGCCAAGAGGTCACTTGCTATATTACAGCTAGACCACATCCAAATAAGGTCTGTAGATGTGTAGATGGGAGGACTGTCAGAAAAGGCCTTCACCCAGGGTTACTGCTCTCCAAGAGGTAGATCCAGTCAGGGAAGCATATAATAAATATCTCTATTTGGAAATGGACAGGAAGCTAACAGAAGGATTTAAAAATTCAAAGGGGAAAGTAAATGGATGCCACTATTTTCCCTGTCAACAATGGCACGTTGTACTCACACCCCAGGGAAGTGCAGCGCACAGCCTGTGCCTACTGGAACTGGCCTTGCTCAGTAAAATCCACATTGTCTCTTCAGACAGAGCTTGCTGGAGCAGGCACCAAACAGGTGCCTCAAAGAGCCATTCAAAGACACATTTCTCAGCCTGTCCCAAAGAAGTGATTATTTTATGGTTACAGAATCCAGGATAGAGCTGAATGTCCCAGATCTCCACCTCAGAGCTCCACTGTTAGACAGACCACGCACTGCTGACCAGCACCAATGTGCTGGAGCTCCCCTCCCGTTCTTGAGGGTGGAGGGTGTCTACTCCTGCCCCTTCACCAGGCAGAAAGGGCAGTTGGACCAAGTGGAATATGAGATCATCCAGCTCCACACTGCCTTGCACTGGGGGCTGTCTCCCATTGCTCAAGGTAAGGGGATCCACACTCACCAAAGCAATCCTACTCCTACATCTAGTGGCCACCTTGCAGCATCTCCTCCTTCTTCAGGGAACTTGTTGGGGACCACAGACACAGTTAACAGAAAATATCCCTCAAATCTGATATTGGGTGAAGCACATGAAAAATTACTCATGCAATTGATTCACATGGTTGCTGTCATTCAGAAATTCCTGCGCATAAAGGGGAGATGTGGGATTTGCACGTAACCGACTCAGACAGCTGCAGATTTCCATAGGCACTAAATGTCTGCAGGCAGAAGCCACTCCTCAAGTAATCCCATTAAACAGCTGGAATGAATGAAAATGCTGTGCAATTCAGCATACTAACAGCAGCCACCCCTGCTTCCTCCACCATTAGTGCAGGGTCCTCTCCAGTTCAGCCTCTTCCCATGGGTCCAAATTACAGGAGTTATTTCATGCCCTAAACTCTGCAGGAAGCCTGGAGCACATGTGAGCCTACAGTAATGGAAGACTGGTGTCAGAAAGTGCTCAGAACACATCCAGGCTCCCCATCACAATCTTCTTCACTTTTGGGGATATCACTGCAGAACATACAAGTCTTTTCATGAACAAAAATCAGTACACTGGAGATTGGGAATAGAATTAAAATCAACACACCACCATCTCCAAAGGCAAGATGGTGGAACTCATACAAAATATAACTGCTTGTAGATTGCAGGTCCAGACCAGAATCAAAGGCTCTGGAATCAGGAGGATCTTGGGTGGAAGCTGTTTGCCATTTAAAGGCCTTTCATGGCATTTAGCACTGTACCACACTACAGCAGATGGGAAGAGCCAGCATTGAAATATAGTGTTCAGCAATTTGAAGGAGGCATCATCAATCCTTCACCTCCCAGAGAAGGCCAGAACTGAGCTCTGCTCCCTCAGGCATCCAGCAGAAGATGATATTCAACAAGGCTTATGAATATGCAAATATTGTCTACCTTTCACACTGCCATTAACTCATCCTGAGTGCTTTCCAGTCATATTTGATTGTCAATATGTGAAACCTCCTACAACTTTGTGGAAACTGTAGGGTCTCTCAGGGAAGGTTAACTACAGCCATGACTCTCCAGACAAGCAAGCAGGATGAGACAGAACAGAAATACCATGAACTGTAGATTGTATACAGCTTGCAGAATTGCCCATTTACTCTCCCAGAGGCAACTGTGTTTGTCTCTTTACATCCCATCTTCCTTTCCAATCACTTGTTCCTACGGCCTTTCCTGTACTACCACAAGCATTCAGAGGACTGGAAAGTAAAAAATCTTTTGGTTCTGAGTAAAAACCAGGTCAGACCCTCTTTGTGCTCAGTTCCTACAGCTCACTGATACTGGGAGAAGGAGGATGAGTGGGAAGATCACCTTCCTCAACAGCAGCCCAGCTTTAAATTGGAATAAAGGGGCCGTGACTGCAGCATCAGTGGACATGGCTGGGTCAGAGAGGAGTTTTTGGACCCTTAGGCAGTGGGTGAACTTCTGCCTCAGTATGTCCACCCCTCGCTTTCCAGCCTTGTCCTGAATACAAAGCATCAGTCAGAGATACTCATCCCAGGCCTTCACAAACATTCATAAACTTACATTGTAAATATTCAACTATATAAACATATAAATATAAATCATAAGCCTTTCTGCTGGCCATCCCCCTCTGAAACACCTCAGCTGCACCCTGTGCATCAGCCTAGTTTCGTCAAAGCTCTGCTCCCCACTTTGTGACAGCAAGTACTTGGCACTTTTGCAAGTGATCCATATGCTCCTATGCCAAACACCCAGTAAAGCACAAGGCTAGCAAGGATCTTTTTTCATCCTTGCTCTGTGTGTACTGCTCTGGCTCTGCAAGAAGAGAAAGGATGTCTGTCCAAATCAGTGCCCTCTGCCCCACTGCTGGATCTATTCCCAAAGCAGTGCCATGCAATCACACAATTAGCAACTATCACAACATGTAAGCAGGGCAGGGCTGGAGCTATAAAAGCAAACTCCAATTTTGACATTTCTCAGCTTTAATAAAATATCATTACAGGGACAAGTTCTTCCCCTGACAAGCTGTTTGTGCCCTCTGGATAGCAAAGTCTTGTGTCAGGACTGTGCCTGTCTTTGAAGTGGGAGATTGTAGTTTGACAAAAGCAGGGAGCGAAGGTGAGAGGGACCAGAGCTACACTGAGGCAGTTGCCAGAATTTAGCAGGGCCAGGAGGATCTCCATGCTAGCCTTGCTCTGAGACAACAAAGCCCTTTTTTGGCTCAGGCTCTAAAAACACTTCCCAGCCACAGGCAGACTAGTCAGGGAAAATACCAACCCAAAACCCAGCAAAACAGAACCTAATTCCTGTCCCACAGCTTTAAGCCAGGCCTTATCATGAGCAACCCTGAGCATCAGCAGCAGGCAGGGTCACCAGCCCTGCTGGAAAAAAAAGGAAGGCACCAAAATAGAAACTGGCTCATTTACTGCAGGACACCTGTCCTGGGTTAGAAAGAAGAGGTGGTGCTCAGGTATTTGCTTCAGTGGCTGTTGGTTTTTAATCCCTCCTGCTCCTCCAGAAGATGCCATGCACAGGGGATTAGCTCAGCAGGAGAGCCTGAGGGAGCAGCAGCAAACCCCTTTCTCTGCCACCATAAGCACAAAGGATGAGGACAGAGATTTGCCTCCAGCTCACCCTCCCAGAGCCAGCTTTGGATCAGTGGAAAGCAAAATGCAGGCACTTTCCAGAAGGGCTGCCCCCATCAAAAAACATTTCCATCTATTCAGCTATTGCACCAACCTAGCAGCAGCAGATCTGCTCCCCCTTCTGTCAGTCATCCCTCACAGCCACATCAACACCCATCAAATGCCAGTGCTCCCTGCATGGCACACACCTTGCACAAGGTGAAAAACCACCATAAAGCAGCATGGCCTAACATGGAGGTTTTCAAGCTGTGCTCTTCTTATTCCCTGCAGATTTTGCAGAGCTGCAGTACTGTGGGGAGCAAACCTTCACACACCTAGGTGCAAGAGAGGATGGAGTTCTCTCACCATCAGACACTGAAGAGCTGAAAGCAGGCAAATCCACTGGTAAGAAGGGGAAGTACCAGGGTCTAGCAGTCTGAGGATGTTAAGAAAAGTAATATTCAAGGTAGCTCAGAAAACATAATTCAGTTTCCAATGTACCATTTTCCTCAAACAAAGCAACTAACGTGCTGGTTAGGCAGGATAAGCTCACAGTGTTCTTTAACATCAAAAGTGTCCCTACTGGCATAATTGTCACTCAGGAACTGGGTGTCACTGGATGGGGAACCATTATTTCCATGGCTGGTGATGGCTTCACACACCTGGCTTTGTTTCCTTACCAGCTCTGACTGCACAGAAAAGATTACAAGTGTGGTACAATGGGAGAGAGAGCAAGGGAAAGGGGGAACACATCAGTGGATTTCTCTGAGCTTGCTGCCAATACACCCTTTAACCCCCACACACTTGATGTTGAAAATCTATCACGACTCCACTAGTCCTACATAGAGGACAAGCAGCCATTGGGAAAGTTTGGGACAGAAAATCAAAAGAACTTCACAGATCTGAAACAATAAATAAACCCCAAAATATTCCCCTGAAGAGGGAAACCAATGCACTACACTAAATAACATTGATGGCTTCTGCCATCAGCAGGGAACACTGAGTATGAGCTACCACAGGACTTGCACAGCCACTTCAGGCTTTCCAGGGGCCAACAAAATGAGGACAGGTTGTGAACTTCCACAAGCTAAGAGGTGCCCCTATCCATTGCTCTTTAAAACTGCTCTTCCTGGGTCACCCCTAGCTCCTAAGTAGAATCCCAAGCCAGCTGAAAGCCAGTTTTAAGCTTGTATGATCTGCTGCAGTGCTGCAGAGAAGCACTCAGCAGTTCCCACGAGGTGTGGAGCATGGCTGCCTGCTACTGCCCTCAACACCTGCCCTCCTTCTCCACGGCCAGTGCCATCTCAGACTCCTTAAAAAAAGGAATTTTCCTTCAACAGCAAAGGATGAGCATTTTCTGCTATTAAAAACAGCTGAATCTCCCCAAGACAAGACCAACACATGGGAAGCTTTGGTGTAAAAGGAAACAAGGATGGAAACAGGTAGGCAACACTAACTAAACCTCTGAGACACCAGATGCTCTGACTCCTTTGCAGGTAAGTAAGAAAAGAGCACAGGGATGCTGCAGTTAAGCTCTGGCACTTCTTATTCCAGCAGGCTATGGATGCTAAAAGCTTACACAGGTTGAAAAAGAAAGCAGGTGGAAGACAAAGCTATCCAATACCACTAAAGACAATGAGCCATCTCTGCACAGGGGACTGTGGAGTCTGCAGCAGGCAGGGAGACTTTCTGGATGTACCACTCTGTCTTACCCTGCTTTTCTGCATCTCCTTTGGCATTGCTGCCCCAATGAAACAGGTTACAGAGTTTGTTTTGAGGCAGATCAGTCATTCTTAAGTATTAACAGTACGTTTCTAAGGGATCATTTTAGCTTTTGCAAAGCTCCAAATATAAAAGAAAAGATTAATAAAGGCCTTGAGAAAGTATTTTCCAAGTGCTTATCCATGCCTTTTGGCTCCCAACTAACTTTAAAATTCTGGTCTGAATCGTCTTGGTGAAAAAGGATAATTTTTATAGAGGGTCTTTAACAAAATGGCAGGATGTAATCATCTCTCTGGGATGATACTTCTCTTAGAGAGAAGTCACAGTAAAACATGCAGCATGTTGGACACTGAATGACAGGGCAAAATTTTTAAGCAGGAAAGAATACCATGGTTACCAGCTGGGAAACTACTGAAGATGCACAGCCACAGACCAGTCTTCATGGTTGGAAAACCTCAATTCCCACCACTTAGAGTTTTATTCTAGCCCAGCTCAGAGAGCACTAACAAGCTGAATAATTCCTGCTAGCCCCAGAGCACCACAAATGGTTTCAAGAGTGGAAAGGTGCTCGAGGCAAAGACCTTGCTCTGAGGGTCCAACTTTCAGGCTGCAAGAGAGAGAAAGGGAAAATGCAAGGCTGAAATCAGCTCAGACACATTCAGCTGGGCCCAAGCCTCCAGCAGTGGGATTTATTCAGAGCTTAAAGCATTTCTCTGGGACTCTTTGTCACAGGAGTGTAGGTACAAACAAACGGTAGCTGGGACAAAGGGAGGCAACACACATTTTATTAGTAAAAAGTTAATCGGCTTAAAGTGTGCAACTAAATAAGCAAAGCTTACATTAAAGTGACCCACCAATGAAAGATGCCATGGAAATAAAGTTATAGGAAATACAATATAGTCTCTATGTTCTTTTGTAATCCATCATGATAAATATTCATGATTCTGGGTTAATGGGGTATGCAGCTCTCAGCCACACAATAGTTTTTTGTTTATTCTCAAGACCATGAACTTTGGAACCATGAACCTGAATTTCAGGACTCTGTATTCATGCATGTTAGCAAAATTCAGGGCAAGGCAGGGTGATGGAGACAAGGCCAGGAC
Organism: Peucedramus taeniatus; assembly: GCA_013400575.1. Lineage (NCBI taxonomy): Eukaryota > Metazoa > Chordata > Aves > Passeriformes > Fringillidae > Peucedramus > Peucedramus taeniatus. The sequence goes on along the minus strand of WBNO01017178.1, from coordinate 51,457 downwards.
CTTGGCTTGTGAACACGTAACAGAGTTGGCTGCAGTGTTTGACAATGAGTAACAGGAGCCCCGGGATGCGCAGAGCTTCCGGTGCATCTGTCACCCTCCCTGCCTCCACGCCAGCAAAAGGGGAGAGAAGAGGCACAACCCCATCCCTCACTTCCAGTCCATGGCCCATTCCAGAGTCTCCCTCTTCAGAAGACAATGGCATCCTCAGACCAGCCCTAGAGGAAGCAGAAGCTGCAGACATCACACAGCAGCAGCACAGAGCAGAGCAGAGAGCCACTCCTCACTCAGAGGAAGGAAAACCTGCACACCCCTGAACACAATCCTTTGACACTTCTGCTTTCTGAAAACAGTCCTGAAGGAACAGGACACCAAGCTCCAGTCCTGCACTCACCAGACAGAACACACCATTGCAAAGTGTGTGTTAAAGAGTCCCCAGCCTCACTAGCCAGGCCCACATCCAGTTGCTCCTTCGAAGGTGCCACCCTGTGCAGCATTACCAGCCTTCCCTGTGTGCTGTGAGACTGTCCAACCTCTCTACTCCAACTTGCACTAGTGTGTGCAGTGCCCCTCTCAAGGTATGTTAGGAGCCTTTGGGGTTAGTGAAGGACATGTAGAAACTTAAAAAAAACCCAACAAAAAACCAAACACCACAGACTCAAAGTTCTAAGCCTTGAAAGCAATAAGCGGAAAACAACTTTAAATGTTTAATCAAAGGTATCTTATAAAAGACATTTTCATTTGTTGGTTTTTTTCCTCTCAACTGCTTACAGCTAACAGCAAAGACCATGATCCAGCAAGATTTTCAGCAGATTTCTAGTGTATCCAAGGGAAGTACACACCCCCTTTCCCAGTAAAAACTTCCAATTACCTTTTTCCTCTTTCCCCACATAATGTAGTGAACCATGAAAGCAAGGCTTCCAACAGCCTGGCACCAGAGAGTCAGGCCCTGTTCTGCTGAGAGCTGGAGCACAGCTCTCCACTGTGCACCACTCCAGATCAGTGTGCCCTGAAACAGAACTCACACCCCTTCACTGAGCCCTCGGCTTTAATTGCCTCTTTTAGGGGAAGCACAGCCTAAGACTCGTAAATAAATAGGATCTATTTTTCATGCACCTTTCTTTGGGACAATCTAGATGACAATCCTTGCCACACAGAGCTCTGTTCCTCTATTTGGGCAAAGCTGATCACTGTGATCAGCTGAATGGGAGCAGCACAAGGACCAACCATGGCTTCAGAAAGCCCTGTCCTGTAAAAATGCAAAACTCCCTTCGATTTTAAGCCTTTGATGTTTCAATTGCAAAAGTTAAACAAAGGACCAGCACAGAACATTTATACATAAGGAAGAAGAATTTAGCAAGAACTATGAAGCTGAGAAATTAACACAGAAGATGAAAGTGTACTTTTGGAAAGAAAACTATTTCTCCAACTACTGAAATATCTGCCTTGAATCACAGAAAGGCTCCATCTAAAATTCAAGTACATCAGAAAACAACAAGAACAGCTTTCTCAAAACCAAGGTGTCTTGCTGAGACTGCATGTATTTAGCATTGTAATATTTGGAATATTTTCTTTGCAATACCTGCAAGAGCACAGAGATGGCTGTTCAGAGGAAGAAATACACAAATATGCACAGGAGGAGGGGAAGTGGTTGGGAAGCAAACACGTTCCCCATGCCCTGTGTGGAATTTTGCACTGAATGACACCCTTCTGAAACAGGGGACACCCCCAAGCCCTCCCACTCAGATCCAAGGAGAAGCCTCTTCCCTGCATACTTGCCACAACCAATCTCTGTAGCAACAAGCCTCTGGGACAAGCCCAAACATGGCAGCTCCTTCCATTTCAGCACAAAAGCACCAGGATCCAGCCACTGCCACGACCCAGGAGGACACAAAGAGCAGGCACACGTGATGGTTTGAGGTCTCCATTCCATGCATGCTTGCAAACCCCATGGCAAATGCATCACACCTCTGCCAAGAGATGAGGGATTGTACAATGGACAGAGAGAGAAAAAGATGCTCTTTTCAACATCAAAACAAAAGAGGGCAGGCAGGAAGTTTTACTCCTCATGTCAACATCCTATTACCAACCAGCAGTTTGCCTTGACAACAAAGCTTTCCAAGGAAAGGCAGAGATGTGAGCACTTGAGCAATGGCCTTAGGAGATCCCAGCTCTTTGCCCAGGAAACAGCAGAAAAAACCCCAAACCAGCATATCACGTATCACCTTCCTACTGAAGCATGACAAAAAGGAGAATATATGGCCAAAGAGGCCAACGAGGGGAAAAACAGAAATCAATAGGATCTAACAGAGCGTGACAGAAAATCACTTCCCTCATAAAAAGAGGTTACTTACCAGGTTAATGAATCTTTTCTGTTCTGTACTTAGACACCCAGGAAATGGAAGGGGTCACAGGAGCAGTGTGGGTGGGAATGAAATCCCTAGAACATGCTTTCAAGAACAATCAAAGGTTAGAGATTAAATCCAGACAGCAGTCAACTGCACAGCACATCAGCAGCTTGGTACAGGCAGCAGCTGCAGCTCAGAGTGTCACCAAGCAAAACACCCTTCCACCATCAACAGCACAGCAAAACCAGCCTCCTCTTCCAGGGCAAAACCAGCCTGACAGGCCACCCCTGCCCCCTCAAAGGGTCAGCCCCAAGAGCCAGAGCATCTCTGCCTGCTTGGGTCAGCAGTACCAGCACGGTCAAAACAAAATGCTCTATGGGTCCCTGATGTAAGCGCAATAGAACCATGAAAAACAGACTCCAGAAATCACACTGTGCAAATCACATAGACAGCTCTTGGTCCCGTGGCCAAAACTTCTCAAAACTCACTTTTATATAAAGTTCTGCTCCTTACCTTTGTTGGAAATGCACAGAAAAAAAAAAAATTAAAAAAAAAAAAAAAAAAAACCAAAAAAAAAAAACAGCCACACCAAGAAAGAAGCATCTGGGCAATGGCAGGGTACAAGATCTGGTGATAACAGAAGGCTGAATTAGACTTCTGGAATATCAAACACATCTGAAGCCAGATGCATTCTGGAGCCCTACTGGCAGGCCCCACAAATAAAGCACAGACCCCTGCTGCCTTATCACTCCCCTGCCCACATCTAGTTTGAGCTACTGACAGCAAGTGACCCAAGGAATAGACCTACTTAGTCCAAGGTACTCAGTGAGGGAAATGCAGCTGCAGGAGTTCCATCTTTTTTCAAGGCCACTGAACTTGTAGGTCACTATGTTGGGTTCCCCCATCGCCTGCAAGAATTATTTACCAATGGATGTTTCCCACTTTGGGCTGTCTTGACTCCAGTGCAGCTCAAACACCTCTGCCATGCAGCTGTACAAGCTTCTCCTGCAGCAGCTGCCTTGTTTACTACCCACCACCCAATTTCTGCAACACAGACATGGATAATGCAGCCAAACATGTCCTTTGTTACTCGTACTTAGTGCAGTCTCAGGTTAGATTTGTTGCACAGGATAGCTGTTCCAGCTGGAGTTCCATGTCACATCATCTGCCTTCATGCCCAAGGAACCACACCACAAGCTCCAAAGCAGACCTAACACTGGCATTTCTGTGAGTTTTGACTTTGCAAGTCTAGTGAGTTTAAGGATTTTTATACCTGAGGAATTTCAAAGCAAAACCAATGCCTTACTGAACCAATACCTTCATCACACCCATCCTGCCAACACACAGCAGTGTGGACAATCCTGCACAGCAATGTCTGTCCCTGGAGCTGGGACAAGCCCTTCTGTCAGGGACAGCCACTGGCAGTGGGAGGAAGGGTCCAGTTTGTAACTCCAGCTGTCTCTTTCTAAGTCTCCTTTTTGAAATTAACAACCTCCAGCAGATCCCACCTGAAACTCAGCATGCAAAATGCCAAACAAAGCAGCCAATTTGCCAAAGTTCTGAGCAAATGAAAGCGCTGCTGATTAGGCAATGCTGTTTGCAGACAATGCTGGGTTCAGTCACACTGATGGAGGAGTGTGAGACTGGCAACGCCCACGGTGACATGAACAGCGGAGAAAGGTAATTCCCAGCACCCAGTACTGTATTAAACAGTCTCTTCTACAAGGAGGCAGAGGGACACAACTGTACTCCCAGCAGCAACTCTCAGGAAGAGATAAAACACTTAGCAGACTTAAATTTCTATCTTGTAATATTGTGGTATGGTTTGCTTGTGAATAGCATTGAGGTTTGTGGATGGAAAAATTAAACAGATGCTTTTTACTCGAGTGCTGACATTTACATGAACACAAAATGCCTTGAGAGGATGTGAATTTCCATTCAGGTCTAAAAATGAGCCGATTCAGGGACCAGCAGCAGCTGTGGGTCTCTGACTATTTGTACCACTCAAACCAGAGAAACCAGGATTTTCCAGTTGCTGAGATTTCCTGGGGGCTTCCTTCTCAACACGCAGTTGGAGATTTCTCTCCACTGCAAGCTAGGCTGACACAAACTGGCCAAGGAGGGGCAATCAGTCATTGAGAGTTCTTTAATAAAGGGCTTCCTTGCACATTTTTGCAGTTTCTATTGACAGGGAACCTTCCTGTTCAGGAAGTGCTAGAATGGGGACATCAAAGTACGCCTGGAGATCAGCATTTCTGGAAGCTCAGCTGCAACAAAGGAGAAAAAAAATCCCAAAACCAAACAAACCCAGAAGTCCTAGTAGCTGAATCAAAACAACAGCCAGTTTCTGCTTAGTCATCTATCTCTTCTGAGTACTGAAATCACATTTCAGCACTAGTTGAAAGTAGTTTTGTTGCAGCTTAATACCTGCAATAGTGTGATCCAGGACAACAGAGCCATTCAGTGCCTCCTTTCTGCCAAGCCTGCCCATCTCCAATCCAGCACACACACTCCCTGTCAGGTCAGTGTCCCCCCAGTCCCACAGCCAGCCCTGCACTCCCCTCCTGCTCCTCGAAGGGACGGGGAGCTGGGCGGAGCAGCGCGTTCACTACAGCACAGAACCGATCAAGGGCACGGCAGCTGCATTCACAACAGGGCTGCTCCTGGGACACAGGACACGAGAACCTACTGGGACTTACTGCCAGGACACGGGAGGAGATGCCTGGGGGAGAAGGCATCTCCTCCCGTGTCCTGATGCCCGGAAGAAGATGCCCGGAGCTCCGAGGCAGGAAGCAGAGGAGGAGCTGAGCAATTCTCCAGGCAGGCTTTGGAGAAGGCTTCAGCAAAAGGGAGAAGGGGGAACATCTGAAAGGAATCTGTAGGAAACACAGAGGGAAGCAGGCGGAGAGCACGAGGGTCTCCGCAGCTAAGGCCAGGAAAAAAGGAAGGAAATTAAAGTTTCAGGGGAAGCAGGTTAGAATGCATCAGACACACAACACTGCCAATTTCCCTCGGACTGACCTGAGCCTCAGCAGGTGGCAGTGGGTATCTACAGCCACACAGCTCTTCCCCAGACCGGGCTGGAGGCCACTCACCGGGGAGACACCCACAGGCACTGTTGTAGCAGCAGGAAAGAGCTGGGTTACCAGTAAATGCAGCAGATTCTTGGGTTAACCATTGGCAAGGCACACTACACAGGTTAGAGCAGGAAGAGAATAAAATCTCCAAGCACAACTGCAAAGGTGTAATGTAATTACACAAATGCAAAGTGCCTCCAAACAAAATCCTCAGCTTTGTGGACTTTTAAATCCTGGAAGACTTAAAGCACAGTTTTTAAATGCCTTTTTCTGGGACTGTGTGATTTACTAATCTTATGCTACAAAACAGCTGAAGAACAAGCAGCATTCCTTGATCCCACCTGTGCAGGATATGGTTGAGGGCAGACACCTGTGAACTGCACCCAGGCTAGGAAGTTCAATAAAAGCTCTGGAGAAGTATCCATGACAACTGCAAGCATCTCTTCCCCCCCCCACCAGTTTTTTGTTTTTTTTTTTTTTTTTTTTGGGGGGGGGGCAAAAAGTCCTAAATTTGCCCATCTTCTGTCCTGTCCATTGCTAAATCCAAGATGTAAGTCTAGAACAGAGGGCTACATCTCCTATAGGCCAAGCAGATCCAACACACCCCAAGAAGTGTCAAAGATCAGGCATGATTCAGTCAGATCCCAAGAAGACAGGTACACACTGGAAGGACTTCAGACCCAGATGTCAAGTTGCAGTGATCATAAGGTTCTGCTCTCCAATTCCCCAGGCCATTGACTTCCCTACTGAGGAATCTCAGGTGCAATAAAAGGGTTGGTGGTTATTATTTCTTTAAGCCAGAGCCATTAGCTTGTGCTCAGCCAGGACTGTAATCAAAGTCACCTTAAACCTTCCCTTTGAGGAGGAAACTTCTGCTGCAGCTCTACCTCGCTGCAAAGCACCTCCCCAGTGGCAAACAGCTGCATCACTGGGGAGTGACTCCAGTAGTTTTCACCCACCTGTTTCCGTTCTGTAACTGCTGTCACCTCCCCAAAGCAGGTAAATTAAAGACTGAACAGTCTGGTCTCTCATTCTTTCCCAGACCACCCAAAAAGAGTCAATTTCCTCCTTGAGTATTTAACCCTTCCTGCAATGCACCAGGGAAAAAATGCAAAGGGAATGACTGCCAGTGAGAGCTCTCTCCTTCCTCTATAAAAGCTCCCATCAGCTCAGCTCTGAAGATTCCACAGACTGGGTCACATCCCAGACTCTTCTCTCAAAGCCCTCCTACAGGCATTGGTGGCAAAGGAAGAGAGTTTCCTTTTCTGGAAGGCCATACACCTTCTAAAGCCAGGAGAGCAGGACTCAGCTCCCAGCACTGCCACCCCCACAGTGACTGCCCCTGGCTAAGCACATGGCTCCCACTGCCTCCTACAACTCAGACCCCACACCAGAGGACTGCTACCTTCACCACAGCTGCCCTGCCACTTCCCATACAAGCCCAGAGGCTTCAAAGAAAATCTGTAAGATGGAAATGAGATTTCTTCACAGGATTCTGGGATTCCCAAGCAAAGGGCAGGTTGGCACACACTCTGCCAGTGCTCCCACCATTGCCAAACTAAATGGGACCACTTGCAAGACTGCAGGACAGCTCTAGTCAAAAAGTGAGGGGGCTGGATCCATAGCACAGCCTGCAAAGAGCTTTCTGGTTGCCCTGCTATCATGATGGATCCATGCTTCCAACCTGGAAAACAGCATCTGCATCCCACTCAAATCCCAAGCAACTTTCAAATGACCCAGACTTTACAGATGCTCTCTCCCCTTTCTCATTTGATTACCCCCTCGAGGCTTTCAGTTCCTAACAGCAAATTCCTCAGCTGCCCACAGAAATGTCCGCACCTGACTTCAGATGTTTGCACCAGAGCCCCAATGAAATGTGCAGTCTCTAGAACAAAAGGCACTGTGCCTTTACAGAGGAAGAGCTGTGAGGAACAGAACAATGAAGCACAATTTACAGCTCTGGGTGTGAGAACTCTGAATACACGGGGCATTTAGAAGTTAGTGGATCAAATCAGCAAGTGGAGCAGGAACAAGGATCCATGGCAGTATCCTATGATGGACATGCAGCATCCACACTTGAAGGAGCTTTGGCTTGCAAGAGAAAATTATCTATCATTGCCAAACTGCTTCTCTAATAACTTTTCTAGTAATAAAGCAACTGGAGATATGGAATTGCTGCTCAGTTGATGCCCCTTCACACCTCTTGCCCCAGTTCTTCCCCTTCTGAGCTCACATCCTGAGAACTCCACAAAATCCATGGGAACTAATTCACTGTCTAGGTGCTATCTCCCTGCCAGAGCCCTGCTCTGTTCTGCAGCCTCCCCAGGCCAGGCTGTGCCTGCTCAAAGCACTGAAGCAATGGCCCAGAGCAAAAGCCATGGAGAGATCAACATCTCATGGAAAGAAGCTGAGCTTCAGTGAAAGGCTCATTTGCACCTACAGGCAGCTCCTCCTTGGTCCAGCTCTCCTCAGCCCCACCAACCTCCTGCAGGACTCCTGAGACACTCGGAGGCAGCAGGAGCCCCAGTCCCCTTTGGCCTGTGCCTCAGGAGCACATGGCTGGGCAGGAGCTCTGCCAACCTCCTGATGCAAACACCTGCACAGAGCAGCACTGTGCTGGGCCTGGGACTCCAGACTTGGTCAGCTGTAGGCAGGATATGTCACACCAGGATGAACTGCCCAGAGCAGAGAGAAACAGGACTCCAACACAGAACACCCTCCCTGGAAGATGAGTTATTGCACCTCCAGCTCCTCCAGGCAGGAAGTGCCACGTTAGGAGCTGAAGTACCCAGGAATCAAGATGGTGAAAACAAACTGCAGCTTTTTCTCCCTACCTGGCAAGTGGAAACGACCCTCATGGGAGGTTTGAGCTGGAAGAAAGGGATCATCAAGCCTGTACACATCCAGAGGACAAGTCATTCAGTGCCCAGCTCGCCCTCCTATTTACACCCACCCCCCCTTGTTGACATAAGCTGGATGATATTATCCCCGGAGGTCACTTTGAACCTCAGAGATTCTGCTCTTCACCTCAAATTAAAGTTTGTACAAGCTTGCACCCAAATAACTACCAGAACAAATTACAGTCTATTTAATTCCTTTGGTTCCAGTTTGTCTGAAGAGTCTCAAAGGACATGCTTCTTTTGTTCAGAAGGCATCCACAGTTCCTCCTGATGCCTGCCTGTCACACAGCCTCACTCAGACCTGCACACTGGCCTGGGTGTCCTTAACTGGATCCTCTGAGCAGCAGATCCATCCAAAGCCCATGTGAGGCTTATGACATTTTCCCATCTATTACAGAGCAGTTCTGGACAGGAACCTTTGTACTATTCCCTTTGAAAAGCTCCAGTGAGCTGCTACAACACTCAGCAAAATCCACCCCACAGAGCCAGCACTGCCACCTTCCCTGGCAACTCAACCTGACAGTGCAGTGCTGCCTCAGCTGCCCCTTGATCAGCCATTCAGAAAGATCCTGTTTCTTTCTGCCTTACAAAAAGGTAGGAAAGCAGTCACATTAGGAAAAGAAATTCCTGGATGGGTGAAGAGCTTGAGCAGCAGTGGAGCTGCATGATCTGAGCCCTGGTAGCTGGGCATGTGCTGACACCAGCAGCTCAGGGGTTGCAGTGCTTTAGGAGGTTACTGCCCTGTGCTGTCCCTTCTGCCTCACTGCAGGAGATTATTACATCCTCCACTAATGCAACAGAGAGGAGCATGTGCCAGGCTTTCCACTGCCAGCCTAGCAGAACAACCATGGACAGCCTGCACTCAACCTCAGGGCATGAGCTGCAGGGGTGAGGAGCCGCCAAGCTTCTACATCACAACCTGCCAGATTTAAATCCATAACAGCTTCTGGGCCACTGCCATTAGCCCACAGGAAATTAGAAAAAAGAAAAGAAGACAATAAAAAGAACTAAGTAAAGCACTATAGCTTCAGCAGCTTTGGAGATCATGCAAGAAGAGCAGCAGCTTGTCTTCACCATGGGCTAAGAGCCTGCAGACAACCTGCAGCCACAGGAGCCTGTGCCTACGGTGGCGATGGAAGCATCACCACCAGCCTCACAGTGCTCACAGTCTCTGTTCCCCTTGCAAAACATACCAGACACCTGAGCATTTCACAGCAGGTCTGCAGCCATTGCCCTCTCCAGTCGTGCCTCTTGACAGATCCCGACACTGTCCCACGAGTGGAGGAACTCAGGCCTAAGGAAGTTAAGAAGACTTGTCACTGCCACAGTTCATCAGGAGCAGAGGGTGACAGACTTCCCATGCAGCTATCAGACCACAGCCCAGACAGGCCCTCTTGGAGAAACAACTCTATAATGGTGAATTCACTTCGTTTCACTAAGAGAAATAGATCACTTCTTAATCTTAGCTCAGCTAAGCCTTTGAGATGGTGACTGCAGCAGAGAACACCTGCCTAGCTCCACTAGGTGCTGATGGTCTAGGACAGGAATAGGAAGAAGGCTGTGAATGCAAGGCAGGGTCTAACACAGGTCCTTGTGGTACATGCCTTGTTTGGTTTGTGGTGGGGCTAACTTTAAAAATTGGAAGTATACAACACTGAGAGAGGTACACAGCATGCAAGGAGTGTCCTGTTCTCTAAGTGCTCTGCACTTGAGGTGGACACAGCCACATGAAGAGAAACTGGATCAGAGAGCCTGGAAATACAGCCAGCCAAGACACACTGAATGAACCAGAGTCTTTCTTCTACAGAAAACAAGAGTGAAACTTGAGAAAGGCAGAAATGGTGCTCACCAGAGCAGGAGGCTGCAGCAAAGCAGAAGGCACTGTACTGCCCTCCACACATGCACAGACACTGACACTGCAGTGCTGGAGCCTCAGGTCAGGGAGCCAGAGCAGTGCTGGGCTAGGCTGCCTGGCAGCCCCACCAGAGGCAGCTGTGTGCCAGCACTGCCAGAAACACCAGCCTGCCCCCGGGAGGAAATGGAATCACCTGCATGACCTCCACAGGTCTTGTTCACTCCTCCCTTTCTACTGGAAAGAAAACATTGGAAAAGCATAAAAGGCAAACACTGAGAAGTCAGAAAATGAAGATGATTTCTGTGATTGATCCTGCCTGAATTGAATTAACAGGAATAACACACACAAAGTTTTTCTGTCCACCACAAGAAGAGATGCTGATGTAAACGAAGGGAGGATGTCCTTGGCAGTCCAGGCTCTTTTCTGTGTGCATGCAGAAGTGAGAGGGAGAGAACTTGGGAAATTAGTGGACTGCAGGAGAAAAAGCTAAAAGGTCCTGCAATGAAGGCAGGCAAATGGAAGGCTGCGAAAATAATTTTTCTCCCCTTTTCTGCCATAGGTTCCCTGTTAGATGTAGAGAAGTCAAATAAAGTAAATGTTCTCTGTGTGGTCCTTAAAGGAGCATTCCTCATCCTCCATGTACTTGATCTGACACCAGCAGTCACAAGGGCAAGTGAGGCAGCAGAGGTGATGGTATAGTTTTGAGGAGAAAGCAAGGATAATACATTTTCAGATGGGAAGGCTGAAGCACTGCACCTGTAGCTCTCCAAATGTAAACCATAGCTGTGTCACTAGCAACTGGTTTCACTAGCAAGAGAGATCAATTCATTGCCATTAGAAGCACACACAAATACAGTAAAGCATATTTGGGCTGGATCCCATGTTTATTACAAAGAATTAACCTCCACACACACCAAACTATATATCAAATGACAGATGACTTGCTGATCAAGGGAATGTTTTGTGCAAAAAATACTCTCTGGAGAGGACTGAGCTGAATTTTGGAAGGAAACCCACCACATTCAGCCTACATACAAAGCCAGTTAAACTTGCTGTACCAGGCAGAGAAGCTCTGAAAGACACTGCACTGACAGAGCTCGTCTATGTGAGCAGATACTGCTGCAAGTACAGCAAAAGCAGGCAGGAGAGAGCTGATAACAGGAGAAGCTATCACCAAGGGACACTGAGTAACATCGAGCAGCACATTCAGGGGGCAAAGCCCCAACTCAGGAGAACAAGAACACCACACACGAAGAAACACCTTTCTTTTTTCAACTCCTACAGCATTAAGAAAACAGGACTTCACACAAAATTATTTGTAAATGTAACACAACTAACAAGGTATCGGTTGTCAATTTCTCAGCAGAGCAGCAATTCACAAGACTACAACATTCTCCAACAGCTGGAACCAAAACGAGTTACACTCACATCAGGAGTACCTCCTAGTTTCCAAAGAGAAAATCTGGGTCCGTATTCTCTTTAAATTAAGGCAATGCAACATTAGGGATGACAGCAGCTCTTTTAGAACTCAAACAGATAAAAAGCAACGAGCTCAAAACCAGCAGAGTGCAGTCTGACGAGGGAACGAACAACTCCAAGAAAGGGACGGAGGGAGCAGCGGGAGGCTCCCTGGAGAGGATGTGGTACCTGGCGCACAGGCAGCTCCGGGGTACCTGGATGCCCCGGGGCTGTGCGAGGCGGGTCGCGCCGGGGAGCCCCGCCAAGCGCCGCCGCTCCGGGGCACGCACCGCAACTTCGGGCCGGACACAGCTCGGGGCAAGTTCCAACAGCTGCCCAAAGGCTATGAAAATGCACAGAAAAAGCCTAAATGGTTGAGGGCGCGGGGGTAGAACCCCCAACCCCAAAATGCGAAGCACGGCCGGGCATTTCCCCGGCTTTGCAGAGGGGAATCTGGCGCGGGAGGGAGCGGCACAGGTGGGGGAGCGCTGCGGGAGTGCGGGGCGATTTACCAAAAATAAAAGGCAGGCATAGCCTCCCAGCCGGGCTACAGCCCCGGGCAACGCGGGCAGCGGGGCGCAGGCTGCAGGCACGCAGAGCCCTCCGGCAGCGGCGGCCCGGGGACAGCGGGGCAGCTGCCGG
>WBNO01017178.1:216-38915 GCA_013400575.1 Peucedramus taeniatus | reverse complement strand
CGGCGCAGCCGCTGCCGCCCGCCGAGCTCGGGAGCGGGCCCCGACGGCAGCGGCGGCGCACGGGCAGCCTCAGCGTTGTTAACGCTGCCAGTCGTTACTAGCACCGTTATTTGGTATTATTTCCCCTCACTTGGTACTTCGGGGACAGCCAAAGAGAATTAGCCCGTCCGCCGCCGGGAGAATGAACGTTTCACATCGCAGCCTTAAAACCGTGTGTAAGGGGAGTTAGACCGTGGATGGAGAACGATGGGAGAAAAAAAATCACTCCGAACTAAAGAATGGGAGAAATTAAGAAAAATGGGACTAACCATCAAGATGTGCATTTATCCCTCTCACCTGCTTTTCAAAGTAGTTTTCAGGGGCAACTAGGCTGTTTTACTGGAAATTTGGGCTTTGGGATGATCCGTATACAACAAAGCCTGGGAAACCAGGAAGATGGACCACGTGCAAGATGCACAATTGCATCAAAATCTACACGTTGGTATCTGGTATCTGGTCTGGTGGCTGGCTGAGCCTGTACAGTATCTTGGTCAGCTCTAACAGCAGAGCATGGGGTAACACACTGGAAAGCATCACACTTTTAGGGCTGCTGGCTTGTGATGGAGGTGGATCACACAGGCACGATGGCTCTGCTGTTTGCATAGTGACAGGGTCCAAATGGACAGGGCAGGTGCCCAAAGCCCAGCCATCTCACTGGGTGCTGAACCATCTTACAGATAATCTCACAAAGGCCAGCCAGGTGGTTCCAAATCAATTCAACACTGCCTAGCACAGCCTCTGGTCTGACAAGATGCTAGGCTGAGGCTGGAACAATATTTGGAGGTTGCTCATCTGTGCTCATGCTGCTCAGCAGACGCAGCATTAGGCAGAGAGGGTGCAGCTGCCATCCCCGTGAGCAGGGGAGAGCTGACAAGGGCATAAGCTCACTGGGGTGTTCTTGGGGTGAACGTGTATGCCACTGTCTCCTGGTGCCAAAACTGCTCCTTCAGCTGTGTGCTTCCAAGCTCCCACAGCAGGATCACCAAGCAGCATTTCCCAATACAGCACGGGCTCCAATCCCTCCCTTCACTCAGACAGAAAATCATTTGCCATCCATAAATTTGTCCCCTCTCTTGCAGCCTACAGCAATGAATGATAACTCAGCATAAAAGGGCACAACGTGATCCAGGCATCTCCTCAGCAGCAACACAGACTGCTGCTAACTGTTCCTGACTGTTGCCCCTGCCTCTCATTTAATATTTAAAATTGTCTTCAAACCTTCACAGAAGCCAAAAAGGCTGCATTAAACTCTGACATGAAGATGATGGTGAACAGCTCTGCTGATCAAACATACTGGAGTTTCTTACAGCTGGTGTTCAATGAACCAAGGATGATCTAGGCTTCAGGCAGGCTTTCTAGCAGTGAAACAGGGAAGTCCTAGAGCAGATTGCCATGAAGAACCAGGGAGTTTCCATCGTTGTAGGTTTTTGAAGAGTGTAGACAGCCAGCCATCAAGACTATACTTAGTAAGGTAACTTTAACTAAATCTTCCTGAGTTTTATATNATGAAGAACCAGGGAGTTTCCATCGTTGTAGGTTTTTGAAGAGTGTAGACAGCCAGCCATCAAGACTATACTTAGTAAGGTAACTTTATCCATTTCCTGAGTTTTATACTGCCCATTTACACACCATCTACCTTTACTTTTTCTGTATTAGGTTGCTACTTTCTCTGATTTTGTCAGATGGAAGAGCAGCCTAATGGTTATTTAAAAAGAAAAGCTGAGCACCTCTCTGTTTCAGAACTCACAGTTTTTATGGGATGAGCACTAGCTGCTCTTTTCTCTCTGCAAAAAGATCTTGGCAATATAACTTTCTGAGGGTATGGGGAGCTGGAAAACAAAAGCTTGAATCTTTGCAAGGGTGGTCAACAGCTTCCCTGATCAGCATCATGGATCCTTGTCATCCCTGTGGAAAGCTGGGCTGTCACCCACTAAGCACAGTCTTTTGACCACATGGAAACTGCTTGTTAACCTCCTCCAGCATGACAGTTTACACTGGGGAGCCCAGCCCCTCCTGCACACAGAACCTCTATTATAGATGTGGATGGATGTAGAAGAGGACCTACAGCTTTGAAGGAGGAAGAGAGCAAATTAAAATATGGATCCATAATTGTACAATTAGAGTGAGTCTGTGAGGGAGTTCATAGGAGTCTATCACTATTATCACACACAAAAAATAACATTGTCCTACTACAGGGAACTCTGGAAGTCTCTAACATGAGAACTGCTCAAACTTTCCAGAAATAGTTCTCAGTAACAATCATGGCACTTTGCAACTGGCAGCCAAAGCAGTGTACCCAGAGCAATGACTGCCACCAGGTGTTTAGGAGATCAGCTCATGTCATCTGGATTGGCAGGGCCACAGCAGTGCAGCTAAGGAACACAGAAAGCCCTGTGAAAGGATCTTTTTCATCTGAGCTAAAGCTGAGTTAAAAAGTCAGTGAAGTCTCACAACAGCAGAGCAACTCGTGACACCAGCAGTTAATTATCTGGAAAGAAAACAATCCACATCCATTGCTGTCACAGGCAGTCTTTTCCTTTGCAGAACCCTCTCCTGCCCAACGCACACAGACAAAATCCACTGTCCTTTCAGGCCTCGCTGAGCAAGAATGCACACAGTTCTTTCTGAATAGCATCCATGAGCAGAGCTATGTGTGAGCTACTTAGTGCTAATGGAATATCTCTGCACACAATATGTCCTGAGGCCAAAACACACACTGAGTTTGTTAGGTCTTCCACAAGCTCTACTTCTTCCCTCTTGCCAGCACTTGGGGTCCACCAATTCTTCCAACAAAGTGACTGAGGCACCACTCCCTCAGAACCTGTCCCACTGCTGATTCCACAGCTGCCACCAAGTCTACAAAAAACCAAACACACCGAGGTATTTGCATCACCAGAGAGAGTCCTGGAGAGATGGAGCATGACTCTCTGAACCCAGAGCATTCTCTTTCTTCTTCCCTCTGCATTTCTAGTGCCCCTCACTTCTCCTTAAACTTCTTTCATTGCTTCTTTTTATGGTGGGAAAGAACTCCTGCTGCAGGTGTGGCCCAGTGAGCTGCATCTCTGCCCACAGGCACCATGGGGCCCTCTGCAGAACCATCACCCTCCCTTTGCTTCACTCCCTTCTAGCAGTGGCTCATTTACACCTAGTACCATTACAGGCTTCCTACCCTGACAAAACCTCTTCACTTCCCCATCTCCCTTTTCCTCTGACTGTTTGTATCTAGCAGCCTATTGCTCTCAACTCCCTCATCACTCATAGAGTTGACCACTCTTTGGATGTCCCTTCTTCCCTGAGCAGTCACAGACAAATCCAGATGATGAAGTACCAACCCCTGCTCTCTCTTCCTTCCATCACCCATTTTAGTTTCTTGTGCAGTAGATTGGGGATGAGTAATTTTTTATCAAGTTTATTGCATTACCATCCAGGAAATACCTCCCATAAGGTTAAATTATTTACTACCTAAAAGGAATCTTTTAAGATGCTGACACATACATGCTTAAATGTGTTCCAGGGGTTCTGAAATCCACTGTACAGAGATCACTGCAGTCACAGGCACATTCACCTGTGCATTAACAACTCAATGTATAATTAACAATAGCCTTGTCATAACAGGCAGTGACACTTAGAGAAACTCAAAGTAAGCCATGGTTGGAAAATTCCTTTTTGTTCACCAAAGAAGCAGCAGGAAGGATTTGAAGTCACCGCACATAAAAAAGCACCAGACATTTTTCCCATCATTAATGCAATCCTTGAACTATGTGAGAAAAACCAAGATACTTATGGGGTAATTTTGAGTTGTATAGGGACAAGCTGTGGGAGGCAGGGAGAGAAATCTGTCTTATCTGGAAGCATGAATTTTGGCTTGACCACTGTTTCCCAAACTGAGGCATGTCAAACTGATGTTTCATTACTTCACTTAAAATCCATTTTCAGGGTTCACACAGGAGTCAGTTATGCTTGGAAAGCATTGAGCAAAGCTGGTGGTTTTGGTGATCTCTGCTGCAAGGTTAAGAAGAAGGGCATGGGAATATCTTTGGAAAAGCATCTGCTGTTCAAAATTTGAAGAGCTGAATCCATTGGTTTTTCCAAAGTACTTTTTGCCAGAGAAAAAGTTCTTTTTTTTTTTTTTTTTCCCTCCCCCTTTTCTTTAGGCAGAGGGATAAATCTGGGAAAGTATAAACATATCTCAATCCTTTGTTACAAGGTGAAGATGGGATGGTTGCATCTCCCTGCTCACAGGCAGGCATCCTGTACAGAGGCTGGAACATCTGCTACCTGAGTTAAGGCTGTTTGACAAGTGGGTAGAATTTAATGCATCTGTCAGAAAAGATGTTGCTCCATCAAAAATTGCCTTATAGAATTTTCCCAGTTACAGCTTCTGCACAGGATTTCTGTACAGAGAATAACTATAGTAACATCTTCATCCAAACCAGACAGAGACCATGCAGGTATTTCTTCTTCCTAGGTAAGCAACACCTTAAAATAGGTTCACCTTACAAGTCACTCTTTAGACCACTAAAACCAGAACAGTAATTTCCTTTTTCATTATTCATTTTGCTATACACATAATTTAAAATTATGGTAATTTCAGCTTCCGACAGAGGTGGGTGTTTGATCATTTTCTAGTAGTGAGATAAACTGAAAAAAATTCTCAACAAAAATCACCTTTTATCTTGCCAAATATAATTACTCAAAATGATTCTGCAGAATCCAAATGCAGAACTTAAGTAACCTAACAGTATTTCTTCAACATTTTATTATACAGGCCTCCAATTCTTGCAGGTAAATGGGTGCCTGACTCTCTAAAACTGTCACATCTTTTTAAAGCAAACAGTAGGTAATGTTCACTATTCACCTGCTTATGTCTGGTCAGGCATTGAGAAAATAAGGTGAATATTTCCACCCCATTTTCGTAGTTACTCCTGTGTAGCAGAGCAAGAGAAGCCTCACACTAAGTTAATTGTATAACCCACTTTTCTCAGCCCAATAAAATGATAAGACAAGTGATTCAGAATGAAAAAAAAGCATAAATTGAAATCTAAAGGAGAATTACATGTCTAGTAGCACAGAAAACCTCCGTGCCTTGCTTAATACTCTAAGTCTGAACTTCCTGACATAAACCTTTGGAAAATGAGAACGAGCAGCCACAAAAGCTTCCTTGAATTCAGTCTCATATGATGTTCTTACTCCCGTTTGGAAGCTGCTCAGAAAAAGTTACTACAGCTCTCAAAACATTTCAGAAACCAAATAAAAGCTTGTGACACAGAGGGTTCAGAAAAAGAATGAAACTCACTGTGTGGTGTGTAACTGTAGCACATTTTTTAGGTTGGGCAACTTGCTACACGGAACTGCTGGAGACTGGCCTTTCTCACCCAGATCCAGCATTTCCAGTTTATAGGACTTAGGTCCAAGCTTTGGTGAACCAAAATCTGTCTAGGTAACCACTGCATCATATGGGTAAGCACGCCTCACAGTATTAGGAGAACCCTAAAATAACACTTCTATAAAATTAGGTATTTTGTTAATTGTACATAAACTTCCAATCCTACAAATGTATGTGTTTTCTGGAATGCTGCAGTCACCCAATGCCAGCTGAAGGATAAGCACAAGCTTGTGAAGTTATGCTCTGGAATGCTCCAAGCCCATGGTCCTGAAGGAGATCTATCTAGAACGTAAGGAAAGTTAAATGGGTTTGGTTTTCATAACAAAACGAGCCTCAGCACAGTAGGACCTCCAGAGATACTTGACAAATTGTTCTGTATTGTATTATCAAGAGCTGGTGAGAAAATCAGTACACCAAAAAGTCAAAAATGCTGGTACCAGGCAATATCACCCCCTTGTTCATGACAGATGAGTTCTTGGTTTTTTGCACTGCTGGCAAATACACTGATGAAAATAAAAATGCTGTACCTGGTACAGGGCTGGGGGGAAATGACATTGTTAATAGCATTTCTGTTTCAAGCTCTGCCTTTCAAACAGGCTAGTCCACCAGATAAAGAAACCATTTTCTTATCCTTTTCCCAAATGAATTCCTGCCCTGTAAAGTCATTCTCTCCAAGAACTACACAAAGCCTTCCATATTCATGGGTCCTCCCATCATCTTTACAGTTTCCCCGTACAAGCCAAACCCTCAAAACTGGAAGAAAAATTTCAGAACCACTGAATGAAAATACTGAAAGTAAGGAAGAACCCCTTTCCTGAACTGAAAACACACTCCTAGATAAAAGCACACTACTTGCAGAATGCACATGCAGATGTCTCCTCTGCAAGTTGGAGAATTTTCTCACCGAAGCCATTTAGCAGAGTGAAAATGTTCCCTTGAAAGCCTTTGGAAAATAAATGGCACCAAAACTTTTTTTTTTTAATTTTTTTTTTTTTTAGATAATGAGATATGATGCTCCTGAAGAATGCAAGCCATAAACACTGCTCCAACACTTTCAAGTGCGGCTTTATTCCAACAGAAGTCCAACAACAGCAGGGGCTTTTGTGACTTCAGGGCTAACCCTGGTATCAGACACTGACTTTAGACAGCAGCAGTGCCAACAGCTACTGCAGGGCTGCTCTGCCATAGTGCATTAACCTGGAAAAGACACAAGGGATCCAAAACTGGAATTCTTCACTAATCTACAGTTCCAACAGACCTGAAATTAACCACAAGCTGCAGAGCCAAGAATTCAGTCAAGAAAACAGGAGCCCTAAACTTCAGCTCCAACTACTCAGTTGACTTGTCCACAGATTGGAGAGGAGACTTGTCTTTTCCTGAGCCGACGCTTCCGGACACATTTCAGTGGAGAAATTCCTGAAGCACTCACAATTACAGAACTTTGCTGTCTTCAGTGAAACTGTGTATATATACTTCCTTGAGTACATTTGGCTAGATACTGGTGATGTTGAAGTTAGAACAAAACTTAACTTTCTCATTTGTGTTAGCTCTGCAGTAATGACAGTGATAAGAACGTGCTATCACTTTTACTGTTTTACTACCAGAAGTGTAAAAAGTTTTAAGTGTTTTGGGTTTGTTTTTAACCTGAAACTTGTTAAGAAATACATCTAGGACTATCCTACAAAAAACAATTTGTGTGCCCTTTAGACACTTTGGAATGTAATTCTGGAGAGGAATTAATAGACACTGTGGCTTCAAAACATTCTGACATCAAAAAGAGCATAATGTAATGATTATTTGCAGTCTCCATTCCCTCCAATCCAGCATTCACCGTATATTTTCATATATGAATTACAAGAGGCACTTTCTATGTTGCACTCTGCCTCAACTGAACATATTTACAACTGTATTTACCTAAAACATTTGGTTAAGACTGGCTATTGCTTATGCAACTATTTGCCCAAATCCCTGGCCCCTGTACCAAGAAGTGGGAAGAAAAGCACTGAGCAGTCAACTGAAGAGTTATCAAAAAGCCTGAATTCAAGAACCAGAAACTCTTAAGAAACAACCATGGTAAGAGGAGTATTGTCTGTAAGATCTTTATTTCTTCCATAAAAGAGGAAGGACTACATCATCTAAGCAGAGAGCTTCCAATTTCTATTAAGCAAGATGGTTCAAGCTATACCCACATTTTTGGGGAGAAGGGCAAGGAGGGGGAAGGGGAGCAAACAGCCTTGCCCCAAACAGCAACCATAAAGACAAGCTGTTGAAAACTGGTCACATTTTGCACTCCTTCAGAAACCAAAAGGGAGAAAACAAAGCAAACTCCCAACTTACGTGCTAGGGTGGCTGCATAAAAATGTCAATTTTTTAAACACAGTACTTCTCCAGAAGAACCTGCTTGCAGAAACAAAAGCAATGTCTGTGCAGTAAGTATCTTTCCAATGTCACTTTAGAAGCTATACAATCCTATGTGGATATGCAAAAGCCAGTAATGCCAGAGGATAGAAAAAGCAAGTAGGCAACCCAGCATCCTGTGGCATTAAAAAGTGATTAAATGAAATTCACAAACAGTTTAGTGAAGTTTCTGATAGACTAATCACATAGTAGGGTTCTAAACAGAGAACCAGACCCATTACTATAACATTCCTTTAAAAAAACTTTTATCTTGGCAGAATACCTAATGTATTTATTAAGTGGAGATAACGGCTTCTCACTTCTGATTTAGAAGGAAACGAGGGCTTCCCACAGCTGCATGCACTAGCAAGTATTAGCACAAAATCCATTCTTTGCTTAAAGTTTCCATGTTTTGGAACAAAGATGAACTAACTGTTGACCCAGTTTATAAACTCGTCTTAAAATTGGCCTGTACTTCAAAAGAAAAAAAATTATTCTGTTTAGTAGCAGAGTGTTCACCTACAGACACCAATGATTCACTTGAGCAAAACTTAATTATTTTCTAACAGACTGGTTAAAATTGGCCAGGGAAATCAGAGCTGAAAGCTCAAATACTTTTCAGAAGCCATATGCAGCAGGATGCACTGCTTCCCACTATTACCTACCCGTACAGTTTACCCAAGCTAAATACGGATGTTTCTCATTGTAGCTACTGCATCATCTGTACTTTTTATAAAAACAGTACAGTGCTAATCAATACAAATATTTGGCTCATTTTTTAAATTCAGGAAGTTTCCTTCTCCATGGCAGATGCTCTATTTCAAACAGCCACACTGATGAAAACATTCCTACATGGCAGATGTCTAAAAAAAAACCCATAAAAAAATCATGCCCAGTGGCTCTCAAATCTGTCATGAACACATTCAGGATAATTCTAACTAAATACAGTGCATAATTAACAGTCATCTTAGAAAGACTTAACCTTTATTTGCCCATTTATTTCAGTCCACACTTACCCCCACTCTTCCCAGTACACTGGCTGGATCACAAAACACTTTGCCACAGCCAAGAAGAATCTTTTTGGGTTGGTCATTCACTTTGGAGTTGTATTGTACAATACAGTTGTAAGCAAATTCTGAATTCAAAGCAGGGGGGGTTGATAGATGAAAACCACACTAATATTGTACACAGAAACTGGTGCTCAGCAGTATTTGCCTTTTCAAACATTCTCAATTGCAAACTCATCTATTTTCACAATCAAAACATTTTTGTCTGAAAAGTTTATTTTAGTTTTCTGAACACTCTAAAGCAACTGTGCTTTTGATGTTACACAAGTGTTCAGATAGGATTAACAAAAATTAAAATGTTCTAAATTACAAATTTAATTCCTGTAAGAGCTTGAGAAACAGAACAGAAAGGCATGACATACACACATTGTGAAGAAACCCCAACTTTTCATGCAATGGCAGGCAAGATGTAAAAAGCCACCCAAATTCACACATTTTTACACCGAATCATCAGAAAAAGTACTCTGTAGTAAATCTGTACATCCAAATACATTTGGGATCTACACCTAAGTTACATTATTTAATGTTATATACACTTATTACCCCTTGTATGATGTCTAAAGGAAAATCTTCATTCAACCCAAACCCAAAAAAAAAAATGCAAGACTAACTTGGAAAAAAGGAGAATCACTTTAGACATTCAGTTAAAATGTTGGTTTTGCTTTAATCTAGACCTCAGAGTGTTTATTAAAAAACAAACAATCCTCTTCATTTAACATTTTGCTTTCTAACTGTACAGTAAATTGCATTGCAGAGAACACATCCCGTCTTCAGACTGTATTTTCTTTGGATGGATTTAAGATGTAGCTGGATATTACTTTAAAGATAAATAAAGGGAAGTTGGTCCAACTAGAACAATAGCTGATATATTACATGCATATGGGAGTTTTATATATGTTTAAATTATTTTTTAAACAAATGAGTGTAGGGTAGTTGATATTGCAAATAAACCAAAAAGCACCTGGAGTTGAAAATACAAAACATACCTCCTATCCTGGCAATGGCAGTAAAAATCAGAAGAGTAATCTTTCTGGAACAGCATTTTTACATAATTTAGAAATGTTGAGTACCAGGAAGACTACTAATCAAGTAGTTTTAGCAGCCAAGTTTCCCTCTTTTTATTGAATGGAACAAATGCTTTAAACAAACTGTTTGTCCTCTTCACTGAAGAGAGCTAGTCTATTCATCTTTAATGAGCTAGTTTTTTTTTTGTTTTTTGATGTTGGTTTTTTTGGGGGGAAAGATTAGCCACATACTGTAGTAATGCCTACTGCATATAATCCAAGCATTTGCTGTGAACAGTTGGAGAAAGCAGTCAGTAAGAACCTAGGATCAATGAAATAGATGTTACTTTAAGCCATCCACAAAATGGAGACCCATATAGTGCCCAGTGTTAAAACCCAAATCTCTTCTCGCGCTTTTTGCTGTGCAAATTCATCCCCAGGAAAACAGGAGCTGATCCATAGTTCAATTTTCTTATTTCCTTAGTCAATTTTCACATTAGTGTAGATTTTACGAACAAAGGCACTTGTTCCCATGTAACCAATAGCTCCTGCAAAATAAACAAAAATCATGGAATATGTTAGAGAGCTGATCATCAGAACAAGCCAGTGGGATAAACCACACACACTTAAACAGAGAAAGTCACATAAAGCACATACTCTGCACACAGAAACTTCTCTACCTGCAATACCTGTTCTCAAACTCTAATGATCCATGTTCCCCCTGAATGGCTGACAGGAACTTCCCCCTGTCTAGCAATCTAAATCCATTAAGCCATCTTACCAAGAGGCCACACTCACTTGGCCCTGATAAATATAGCAGCCCCCCTACTGCTGCCAATAACCAAGTCCATTTTTTCTGAGCAGAGGGTAAAAAACATACAATCACCCACTCTGCAGGGAAGGTGGATGGGAGGGCAGGTTTTTATTATAAGTTACATGCCTTCTGGATGAGTGTTTTATTGGCAGATGGCTTCTTCCCTCCCACAAAGCAAAAATAATAATAGATCCCCATCCCAGGAGTCTTACACTCCAAGGAGGTTTGTACAAAGACATTAACAAGTAGCACTTAGGAGTTAAAGAAATTGCAACCTGTGGTTTTCAAATTAGTAAGAGTCATGAGCAAAGTATGCATTGTCACAGCAGTAATAAAAGAACAGGTCACTGAGTTTTTGATAGGGGCAATGGTTTAGGCTAAACCCAAATTACTGCAGTATTAAGGACATTCAGAAAAATTAAATAAACACAGTGGACTAAGGCCTCGTCTCAGAAATAGATTCAGCAACCCACCTGGTCAAACCCAGAAGCTCAGGTTTGCCAGGCTCAGTAAATACTGGGGTCTTACAACATCAGCAGGGAATGTCTTCATCGCCTCCAAGCAAAATGAGAGAAAGTCAATTTGGCTAACTGTCATGTTTGAAGTGAAGTTGAAAATCAGGCAAGAATTAGAGACAACTGCTGTCTGACTGCCAACACAGTCATATTTTACAGGATGGATAGAGAAGTCAGGGTCTGTAAATCACTACAGAGAACTCCTCACATTCAATGCTTGGATGCTTGGTAAAGAACACTCTTAAGAGAAAAGATGTTTTTCCTACTTTGAAGCAATGAAGAAAAGCCCAGAACAAAGCATTGCAGTGAACTAGGATGCACCAGAACTGCAGTAGACATGTTAAATATAGAAGTCTAACCCATGCTAAAATTTTTATGCCAAACTTTCCAGTAAAAACATAAAGTGGTTGTTCTACCTTTACATATTAAGTCAGTACAGACCTGCAGCTAGTATTGCTAACTATGGAATTATTCAGATCCTGAGGACTTCTTTAAATCCTGGAGACTGATGGGATAATTTATTAAGTCAGCCATTAAGCTGTCACTAAGTTTTGATTTTTAGACCCTCAAAAGCCCAATATTTATACCCAGTCAAGAAATCTGCACAATGCAAAACTAACTAAATAATAATAAATCACTCCAACGTTTTTGGAGCAAAAAGAGATTGTGGATTCAGCTTCTGTACAGCACAGCATTCCAAGCTGTATAAATATCATGGCAACCATTCCACTGGCCAGCAAACAAGGGATTTGCATTACTAACTTGGGCAAAGTAGAGTCCCATTAAAACAAGTACAGTACACACAAGATCAGGTTGCTGCATGCAAGCAAGCTGAGGATGCAGCAGAAGGAAGGCCTGACTGTTCAAGAAGAGACCAGTGCAGCACTTGGACAGACCCAAGCATGGGCTGTGAAGAAGGTGCTGTGAGCTTAGAGTCATACAGAAGCACATGCAGATTTTTCTGCAACTTATAAAGAAATTAATCTTCTGTCTTATGAAGTAAATGAACAAAAAAATGGCACTGGACTCCTGCTTTAAGACTCACCAAGCTTTTCCTGTTAAAGCAAACAATGTCAACAGATCCAATGCCCTTTTCCGTTGCTAAACTGAGATACATTGCAGAACTTGTTCTTTAAGAGTTCCTCTAGTGATGTGATGCCAGGTATCACAGAGATTTGAGAGAAAAAAGCATTAACTGTGTTTCACTTGGGATCTAGAGAATGCATGAGGTGGAAGTGGGGGGGGGGAGGAGTAGAGAGTAGCAGTCACATGAGACCACAAGCTCTCATCCCCATAAACAAATCATAACCTATTCTGAATCAGAGAGGTGCCTGATCCATGAAGGCCACTAATGGCCAATACCCAAGGCAGGGGTTAAGCCTCAAGGCTACTTCACAGGCATTGAATAAAACATGGGGCAGGGAGGCAGAAACCCTGGGCAATGAGGACTAAAGAACATCCTCCTAATTCAAATGCAAGGCAGCTGGCTCATCTGAGTAAAAAAAAAAACATAGTAAAGGGAAATATTTATTTATTAAACACCTTACCAGATGATATGCATAACCTGGTTATGGCCTATATAGGTTCAGCAGAAATAGACTGCAAGCATATTTCAGCAGAACAACAAACTTTTAAATAAAGAGAAAAATCTAAATACTGAGGAAGAGCCACAAAGCAAAAAGAGATTAATTCCCATCTATTACTTCAAACCAATTACTACAGTTGTGACTTTGTAAGCACCAGATTTTTTTAAAAGCTCTTTAAGTATACTTAAATGCTGAAGAGTGGTATTGCAAGAAGCTTTTCTACGTTATGTAGCCCCTAAGCCTTCCACTAAGTTGGGAAATGAGTCTTAACATTTCTGCCACTAAGAGGGAAACTATGAGGAGCTCAAAAGGTTTGGAAATTCTCACAGGCTCCCTACTGCCCGGTCCCAGAACTGAGATACTCTGCAGACAGCAGCAAACTTTGTGGATCAAAGCATCCCACTACATGTGGGATTGAGTTCACTGGGCATTGTCAAGGGCATTAAACCCAGAGCTGGATGATCCATTCCTACAGAGAGTTTCCCTGTGGCTGCTTTGGGCCCTAACTAGTTCATCTCACATCCAACTGTGATACCCAACACACCCACCCGTGTGAGCCTCCAAAGAACAGCTCCCACACTTTTCACAGACCTACAGTCAGTAGCACACACACTGCACAATTCTTTAACACAAATGTTTTTGTTAGACCTCAATGGCTGCAAGTTCCCTACACAAATGCTTTTTGACAGGGAATTTTTTTTTCCTCCACTCCACATGCTGAAAATGGCACTTCTCAGTAAAAAGGAATCTCACAGCTTCTCTTCCAACACATTTAAAAAGACAAAAAGAAATCTCAATAGAGCTGTGGAAATAAAGTTTAGTGTTCTGACGTATTTTCTGGTTTCGAAAAATTTGGATTTTATTTTAATATTCCATCAAATAGTGTCCTACCATGAGAAGAAATCATTTGACAATCTTCCTTTTTTGTGTTTTAAATTTCATTTTAATTACAGAAACTTGTGGACAAGCTTGGCTTCTGCATCACAGACATTTTAATCAATACTGGCCTGAGCACTTTAGAAAGAAAACATTAGAGCTGAAAAGTATAAGCCTATTAAAGAAAAAAAATGGCTGCAAGACTACCAAAACAGCAGGGAAGCCTTGTAATGTGCCAAGAACCTGATGAAGCAAAATTACATTGTATGAGAGAAAAGGGGAACAGGTACTCAGCTGTTAAGTGATAAATTCCCTTCCCTTTTTATAAAGCACTGGGATATTACCCACCTTCTTGACATATCAAGAAATTTATACTTTACAGAAGTAAGTTCCTGTAACACATCTCATCTCAAATATAACTCTAAGAAATCTTCCCACTAGCTATAGGACTATTCATCCACTGCTAAGAAGCATTAAATTACGATCACTCACAAAAAAACCCCAACATTATAGAAAAGTGCAAAAGAATCAAGAAGTACTTGCTGAAGGTCATAAAGGAAATGATAAAAATAAAGTTAACATGTGAACAAGTGTTTGGCTTTATCAGGTGACCTCCCTGCCACGAATTATGTTTTTGTCTAAACATCTGTCAAAGTAGTATCTTAAAAAGCAACAAAATCCAGCTGCACATCCTGCACTCTCCTCATCTGTGAATATTGCAGTACTTATTTCTCAAATGCTGTCCTCAAACTCTCAGTCCTCTGTTCTGCTCACCCTCATATATATATGCCACAAGATACACATGGTACTGTCATCACTATGGTGCTATCATTGATGCCTCAATGGGTGCACCTAGCTCCTTGTCTTGGGTGACAGTAAGAAAGCCAAAGCAAAGGCTAGCATGGTCTCAACTTTATTTGTAATTTATTTTGCAGGATTTCTTGCCAAATACTGAGTCTTTCAAGCTTGCAGAGAGGGTGAAATTCCCTGCACAATATATAAATTATCTTTCTATCAGAAGACACAATCCACAGGAATCTCCTATATAAGGTAGGAACCAAGTATAAGGAGAAAACTCTTAGGATTCTTCTTAAAGACTTTCTGAGCAGATCTTGCAGACATACACATTCCACCACCAAAACCACAAACTAAAGTCAGAAATATGAGTCTGAAAAAATCTGTTAGAAAACTGTCAAAATATCTGGAACTTACCACACATTATTCCCAGAGCTGTGCTAAATACTGCCATATAACCGAAGTAAAATGATGTCTGAAACAAGCCATACATCCTGAAAAAGAAAGACAGAAATTTATGCTAGGTGTTTCCCCTGCTTTTTATCAATAAAACTGATTTGGAAATACAGTAATCTATATTCAAGCAAGAAAACTATCACTTACTTTGTCTTGAAAAAGTAGTAGTAAAAGGAGTACATGTAAACATAAATCGCAGTTGATGCCGCAGAAAGAAAGCTTGTCCATTGCCTAAAAGTAAACACACATGTCCATCATACAACTCGCCAAAAGGCTTCCCAAAAAGATGCACAATGCACTTGGAAAAGACCCATCTAGACTGAAGAAACACTACTTTTCTACAAAAGTCTCACAATCTGGTTAACTATGAAAATAATGCAACACTTACCACCTGTAATCCTCTGCATTCAGCAGGAAATACGTACAAACGATGGTCACACAAACTGTCACAATGCAGAGGATAACCAGAACCAGCATCATAAAGCCATAAACATAGTAGATCTTGTAAGCCCAGAATGAAGTAAAAATGAAATACCTGAAGAGAGTAAACAAAATATGCAGATGATATTGTAATTTAACTTAAATTGTAATTTTTAATCAAGCTGGGAGACAGCTGATGTACTCACATTTCAATAAAAATTGACCCAAAAGGGAGGATTCCACCTAGGCAAACAATAACAGCTGGTTCCATGAACCTGAAAGATATTAGGATTAGTTTAGGGACAATTGAAATTTTTCATTTATAAACATATTAAGACCAGGTTATTAATACAGCACAGAAGATTGTTTAAAAGGCATGCTAACAAGAACATTTCTGTCTCATACCAGCAGATTAGAAAGATTCCCTCAAGAAGGTCACATGTATGGGTAAAACAAGAAGTTACTCTTGGGGAAAGCTGAAACAAAACATGAGGTTTGTGCCTATCACCTACAGGCATAAGGTTAGCCTTCTAACCAGCCTTAAGGCCACAGAAAGAATCTGTCTTGACAAAAAGGGCCTAAGCAATTAAGATCCATGAAATCCACTAGCCCTGCATGAAGGCAGTGAAAACACTGTGCCATTGATGGCTACAAATACAGCAAAAAGTGCAAGCAAAATTTCACAAGATAATGGTTATATAAATAAGAACCAGTGTTCATTTTTAATGCTATACTGAGTCATGAACATATTGTTAAAAATGAATACCCAGCTACCTGTAGAAGACACTGTCACTAAAATGTGACCTCTCTCTGTAGTACTTGCAATGATGCTGAATCCAGCTAGTAACCAGTGATTTCATTTGCAGCTTCTTTTATTATTTATAAGGAGACTTGTCTAAGCTGATGGTGTGTTACTTCATCATTGTCAAGAGAAGTATCTTCAACTGTCATGCTGATCCAGAAAAATGCATCAGATTTCCAAGGTCACAATATAAATTAAATTCTAACATCTGAGCTGCACAACCCACCACTAACAGAAGACTAAGTGCGCTGCACTTCTTGGACATTACAGGCTTACATGTTTCAGTGCCCCTTTCACTTTGTCTGTTCCACTCCTCTGAACAGGGAAAGCAAGAAAAGTCTATTAAAAAAATCCTCTGAGGATATTTTAATTTCCGTAGCTTGCTGCTTTCACCTCAGAATTAAATTAATAGGAAAAAGTGATTGCATTCATAATTTTCCAAAAACCTAAGTATACTTTTTGAGACTAGGCACCACTCTGCATTCACGCCAAAAATTATAAAGTCTTCTTCACAGTTCAAACCATATACCTGTAATATTTTAGGCTCTGTGCCATCAACAAAAGCACAGAATTGGGAACAGCATTGCAAGCTTCTCCCCACCATAACCCTGCAAATATGTCTCAGCTTGTGTAAGGAGACCATTAATCAGAAGAGTTCTGCCTCAAAGGCACACTCAATCCTAAACCTGTAAGAGGCATTAACTGAAGAGGAGAGGTTTTAGTGTCAATATACTTATACAAGAACTGAGTTGGCACCACCCCCTTTACACAGGGACTAAAGAGCATTTCAGGCAAAATGTGAATCAGTGATCCAGGAGTGTAAAATCTGCTACAACTATTAACCATGGTGTTTTAATTCAAAAGAAAAATCATATTAAGAAAATGTCCGTTGAGTGGTTCTTCTAGACACAACTCAATTTAAATTAAAAGGAATTATTCCATTAAAGCTGTACACCAGGAAAGCCATTTTAAATGTACTGAAGTGAATATTCCTAGTTAACATTTATGCTCGTCTTTACCATTTCTTCTCTGGTATAGGACGAGGCACTGCATTGACACGACATGGAAAATTAGGCTGTCCTGACAGATTTCGGCCAAGAATAGTCCCAACGAGGTTGAGTGGAAGGATGACAAAGAAACAAATACAGCACACTGCCACCTGCAAGCAAAAATTTACAGTTGTAATTAAAAAAACAGGTCTAAGACAACAATAGAAGATAATCAACCAGTATTAGTCCTTAGTAGTTACTGCTGTAGAATCATACTCCTACTTACGAAGCATTAGTCACCATATATTTTATCAAATAGAAGCATTTTTTCCCTGAGAAACTTTCTAATAAACATTATTAAGTATATTTTCATCCATCAGTTGAGAGAACAGAACCATTACTGATTGCTTTACTGTTTCCACCTAATCATTATACTCAATACACTGCACAAGAAATAAAAGGAAATCTTCATGGTTCTTCATAACAGAAAGCATTGTCAGTGTTTTTTACAGTTTTGCAGAGAGTGCTATTTCTGGGAATTAACATCTAGCAGTTATGTAGTTGCACACAAAATTACAACTGTTGGGTGCAAAATTTTTAATCCAAAAAATAAAAAAAAAAGAAAAGAAAAGAAAAGAAAAACAAGCCAACCAACCCAATAACAATCACAAAACCATGTAAGAATGCTACCAATTTTGATACAATTTTGGGTTCAATGTTTTCCACTATGCACCAACCAGGCAATTAAGAACATCGACTGACAAAGAAACCAGTGACCACTGGTATGCAAAGATACATAATTTAGAAGCACAACAACCCTACTTACATATAGAAATCAAGTTTATGCACAATACAGGAAAGGTCAAGCCAATGCTCCAGCTCTTTCCAATGGAACAGCCTCTCTCAAAATCTATCACAAATCTTTTTATGCCACTATACTTACTTAGCTCCATTTTTTCTATTCCTTAAAGGCAACATAATTTATCTCCCAAAATTAGGAAAATTTCAAGTGTTAAGCAAGACGTTCTCTACTTGTAACTCTCTAGCACAAAAACACATAGCACTAGACAGTTTGGTAACTTTTTGATACTGATAACTAAAGATAGAACAGTTGCCCATAATGCAATCACCACAGTACTGAATACTGACCCTATGACCTTTTCTATGCAAACATATGAAAATACTGCCTTTTAATGGCTTTGTTGCCTGAGGCTCTGTGTACACCCTGGTGCCTCCTGAGCAAAGGAGCTACATTTGTCTTCACACCAGCAGAACGCTAAGTCCATGGCAGCAGTTTAATGCAAAACAACAGAGAGCAGAACAGATCTAGGAGCACACATTGACTTGCTTAAGAGGCAGTTACTCTGAGGATAAATAAAAGCTGCTTATGTATGTTGTATCTAAGAAATCTACAGCAAGCAGCTGAAAAGAAAAAATGACATTAGTTCAATGCAAACTTAGCATTAGGTGAATCACACAAATGTAAGGCAGCATTTGACTAAAGTCAGTGGGTTATTCTTCTATTACTGGCTAGCTTAGGTCAGATGTGAAGGGAAAACATTGCCTAGGGTTGGATGGAGCAAGCCTTCATGCTTCACAGGAGGGGTACACCAAACTGGTGGGTCAACAAGCAGAAGCACTTCCCAGACTGTTCTGTATATCTTTAAGAAGAGGTTATTAAAGAATTACTTCATGAGCCACTAAAATATGAAGTGGTAAATAAGGAGATGCTAAGTTGTACTTATACTTGAAGTATAAATAATATAATAACAATAAAGTAGTTTTTACACAATTAATTTAGTCTCTCCCATTTATCTTCTTCCATTACTAAAAACACAGGTAAGCAAGCACAATTTTTTAAGTAGGACCCTGAGGTTGCCTAAGAATAAATTTCAGGAGAAGCATACAACTCAATGGATACGGGTTCTGCCCTTGAAAACTGCTCAGTCTAAATGAAGGAGCAGATGAGAATTTTCAGAGAAAAATGTCAAAAAGTATCAGAAACATCAAAGAACATCATCTTGAGTGCTACATTTATTAAAATCCTCACCAAAAAGTCCCAGCTTGTTTGAGGTGCAGTGGCTAGAAGAGATTTTGAAGAATTAAAGCTTGGATAGTATCCAAAAAATTTCTGAACTGAATATATTGAAACCACTTCCATTTTCAAGAAGAGTGTGCTCTGCTTCCTGCAGCAAGTCCCTCCAGATGTGTCGGGTGGTCCACTGTGCTCTGTGGTGTTGTTCTGGCAGGTAGGTTTCACACCTGGCTGAGGCAGAAAGCTCAGATCCAGGCAGTGTGAAAGGGCACCTGTACTGCTCATGCAGCCACAGATGACTTTTATAGTGTGGGTTTTAAGATGATTGCAGCTTAATTTCTCAATCTTAAAAATTTCACCTGAGGACAGTGGTAGAAAGAGAATCCACTGCTTTACTGCATGAAGAAACTGCCCAGGAACAGCCT
Organism: Peucedramus taeniatus; assembly: GCA_013400575.1. Classification (NCBI taxonomy): domain Eukaryota; kingdom Metazoa; phylum Chordata; class Aves; order Passeriformes; family Fringillidae; genus Peucedramus; species Peucedramus taeniatus. The sequence goes on along the minus strand of WBNO01017178.1, from coordinate 19,309 downwards.
TGGGCTCTAAGCTCACCTGGAACAACACTTAACATCTTGTATTTGTCCATCTTGCAAACCTTGTCTATTTTACAGAATCCACACAGAAAGATTATAACCTTGGACAAGGAACCAAGCAAGGAACATCCAGGCCTAATTACTGACTAGCTGGCAAACTCCTGGATGAAACAAGGCTGTCAGTAGTATTTCATTCTAGTGACACCCTCTGCACAGCTGAATGGCTTCAAATCAGGTGGGAAAGGAAAGGGCTCAACTTGATCCAGCAGGGCTTGGCTGTTGTGTTATCCAGGAAACTGATTCAGCAGTAGCTTTGAAATCTAAAATGTTCATCTGCATAAAACACACTGAGACAGACCAAGGTTCCTTGAATAATGACTTCAGTAAGTACAGTCAAACTATTCCCAGCACACCTATAATTGGCATCCATCAGAAAATCTGTGGTTTCATTATCAGATCAAAGTATGACTGATAATGGTTTAACACCTTACATTCTGTTATCCATTCGGCTAAAAAATTACCTGATTTCAAACAGAACAGCCAGCATCTTCAGTGATACCTAGCAGCAGCATTAGATAAAGTCAACATTTCGTTAAACAGTGAAATGCCACCTGTCTTAATGCTATGCTGTGTTCTGAGGACACCTGAAAAGTGAAGTACATTTTTTTCCTTTTATCCTGGAGTCTAAAAATTATCTGAGCTAAGTCTGGAGTGCAAAGGAGACACAATTGAGCAAACAAGGATGAATCATAGCACAGGCTCAGGAATGCCTCCTACTCTCACCTGGCTCTGATAAGCTGTCCAAAATGAAGAAGATGTGCATGTTCTTTTTACTGGGGTTAAGACCATCCTAGTGACAGCAACCTACTGGTCTTAATAAGATGACCAACAAAACCTGGCTGCACACACCATGCTGAACTCAGCAGCATCTTACTTCTTGCTTTCAACTCATTGTCTGACTCACAGGTAGTCTACCTGCTCAGATTGATGACTGGTAAAACAACTTTCTTCACTCTTGGCAATACTAAGCCTTCTCTTGTGACAGATGTGACAGATGACTGGAGATAGCTGGTGTTTTTCAGTCAAGTTCCTCTCAATTACAGGTCTGAGGTAAAACCAGTGCCCCTCCTCTCAAACTAAACAGGTAGTGCCCGTAGCTGCAGATGGCAAGGACAATGTTTGCAGGCTGAGCAATATCCAAACCTACAGAGTCTAAATCCTAACTGAAGCAAACACAGGGTACTGGGGTAACAAGTGTCTTAAAGGTGAAGTTACAGATTTCTGCCTAAAAGGTTTCCAAGAGTAAGAATACAATGGGAAAAGCAGTTCAGGCACTTAATGGCCTCCACTTCACCATCACAAATGGAAAGGAGAAATGAAGACAAGACCAACACACAAACCTGCTCTACCCTCCTGCCAAAGTCACTGACAACATACTAAAAAATCTGATCCCAGTAGTTGTGTGACAGGCAGAAATAGGAAAGTTACCTCTTTATGAATGTTTTAAGAGTTATTACTGCAACATCAGCCATGAGAAATTCAGAGAACCGTTTCAACTACTACTTCATAAAACACAAATTATGCAAAGAGGCAAATACATTGGATCTTCAAATCTGTTTTTTCATCAAGCAAACAAGCAGAGGTTCTCTATAATCCATGTTACCCAAAATAAATTACGTGTTTGTACCAAGCCGGTACATAAAAAAATACTTCTTTAATTTTGACTGTTGCAATTTTGTTGTACAAAATAGCTTATTTATACACTAGCAGCTGATTTATTTTGTGGGTTTTAGTTGCCATAGAAGAGACTGTCAGCCTCACCAAGCTTGCATTCCTTCTAACTCCTTATTGTTTTGTTTTGATGGGGAAAGAATATTCTACTGCCCTTGACTGAATGTGCAGAATTCAGTTTTCCATATTTGAAAGGAAATATTGTGAAGAGGAATATAATTTATTTCCTAGTGCCACATGTTTCATATTTCCTGACAACTGTAGATTAAACTTCTTTCAAAGGTGATAATTAAAATTTTTATGAGCATATCTAATATTAAACAGCTACTGGCAGGCTATGGTGCCACGTCTGCTTAATGCACAGGGAAGAAAAGCAATAAAAATTAACTGTCAAAGCAGCAGCTTGATCTTCCCTGTCAGCTACCAAAATGCACTCTCAGTCATGAGACTCCCTCTCATATAGAGGTTACTAAATTTGTATAACACAACAGTTTTCTGCACATTCTCCAAACATTACAAGAAAAAGAATAGAACAAAAGGCTTCAAAATAAAGTGTTACTAGTTTTATTACAACTAAGTTGTTAATCTAGACTGTTGCTTTGGGTAATAAATTGAACTGTTGAAAATGTAGGCAGAAGAATTAAGATTCTTCTATTTTTAGCAAAACGCAGGGGTTTGACCAAGGGTTGCACAGTCACTTTAAAGCAATTTGAGGAAGCACTCTGCTAAATGCATGTAACAGGATTTTTTTCCTTTTTTTAGCCAGGTGTATTTCTTTATCTGGCTCAAGGCATGAAAACCGTTGGCACTACCAGGTCCTCTTTTTTTTACTGGCAGTCAATATTCATATCAACTCAAAGCTGTCAGGGAAAGCTGCAGCTTGGATTAAGCTATCTGTTGGAGGAAACACTTTTTTCTTTTCAAAACAAGGTACAAAAGATGCAAACAATAGGGTCTCAATCCCAAGAGAAATACAGTGTCCTTAACCGTATTTAATTAAACCATTAAAAATGCACACTGGAAACCTTAGCCACAAAGGAACCTACTGTTCAAACAAAACAAAAATGATAAATCTTAAAACAGTTAATAGAAGCTGCATAGATTTTGCAGTCAGAATATTACATTAGTCATAGTAGCCTTAATGGAAATCTTTAAATTATGCATCACTCACAGAACAATGTAAGCAGTCACAACTTATGAAATGCCAGAATTAAAATGGTCCCTTCAAATTCAATCATGCTGTACTCTGTAGAAATTCTGCATTAGTCAGTATTTCTGCACAGAACTAGTACCATACTCCTCAAATATATTATGGAGAAGTCACTTCACATACCATTATTTAAAAGTCTTCGTAAATCTTCCATGCTCCACTTTTTACATATCATTCACAAACAAATATAAAGATGATTGTTAAATACACAGAAAGACTGATAAACATCAACAGAAAGTAAATCGAGATGTATAACAACTTCAGAACTCAGTGTTCACCAGTAAGAGGACATAATAAACAAAATACACCAAAAAATCAAATTTGGACTCCAAAGGCATGAATAACTGAACAGTACCTATTGCATTCCTATAAAGGTGAAGGGATGAGTGAAAAAAGCAGATTGTGTATCTCCTTCATATGCTCTGGAAAGCTTTAATGCATTAAGTTTTAAAAACGTCTCATATTTGAATAAAACCTGTCACAGTCTTGATATCATTCTGAAGGGAAGGACAGCTGAAAGCTACCCCAAGGAAGAGATTAAGCCTTGGTTCATGCTCATGGCTTATTTCACTGCAGAAGGTTCGTCATTCCATAGGTAAGACAGCTTGCAAGTATACCTAAAAGGGCTAAGGGCAGAGTCCCAAGAGTGAAGACTGACTTCAGAAAAAAGCTTTGCATTCTCCCAGGTCCTGCCACATCTTCAAGGAGATCCCAGACACCAGGAATGAGTTATACAAGGTGAATGAAGTTTTGAATTTCAAAACAGACTACAAGGAGATGCGTGAAGGTCCTGAGGAGCCAAATCAATTCGGGGACTTCAAGACAAACTGCAGAAAAACAGATACCAGGTGAAAGATACAGCAACTGAGTGTCAGTTTGGATGTCCTGGATTTGATTCTATCGGCTGCCCTTGCCAAAATTTCAAAGGAAAATCCCTCTGGAGGGAAGAATTAAGCCACAGAGACTATTTAGATACTTCACTGGGAAGTGGCAATGCAAAACTGGCAAAGTACAGGATGACATATTTAAGAATAGTCTCTTAGCAATCTTTTAGCTAAGGAACTTTTTCAGTAACTCAGTTTCTGCTTTTTCCAGACTTACGGCAATATGAAAGATGAAAGGGCAATACTTGCCAGCAATTTAAATCAAGGAGAGTGGTTTCAAGACATGCCAGGGTAAAGGAAGTTATTTCTGTGTTCTACTACATTTAGGTGGTAGAGGTTTTATTTCCCCAAGAAAGCAACAAATTTGCATTAGACAATTCTGGAAGCCTCTTTGCATTGAAAACGAGTGGAAAGACACAAAGGGATCTCATCCATAAAGCCAGAGGGGTTCCTGGGGACTTCAACCTGAAGCATAACATGGTAATTGCAAACAATTTCCATTTCCTTCCACAAACCAGCTTGTTGATTTGAAGTCATTAGAGCGTTGCTCATTCTGATGAAGTTTCCGATTCATAACCTGCTTGCTTCCTAACTCCACTGAAGTTTTACTGCCACAGTCACAATGATTCAAACACTTTCATAAAACCTTGCAAACATTAAAATCACTGTGTATAGAGAGTCCTAAAATCCTGATGAACTGAACCCTGAAGATTTATGTATCAGTTTGCTTTTCCATGCACATGCCCATGGTCTTAAAATACAAATCAGTTGAACGAATTCACAAGACAAACTTCAGCACACGTGGAATCGCCTTCCCTCAGCATTCCTGGCCTCCAAATGAGAATACAAGTGAGAAACGGGATACCACAACTGCTTGCTTAGCAGTAAAACAGTCTCTTTGCACATATCAAAGATCCATGCTGTAAACTTTTATGACAGTATTGTATAAGGCTGCTAGCATAGGAAAGAAAAAACAACACAATATTGCTTTGGGACACATTGACCAACTAACACAAATATACTCAAAGACAGAATTAGAATTAATCTAATTTTTCAAAGAAGAAAATGAGAAAAAATAAGTGAAGAGTTTATAAACATGTTTAGCTTTATATTACATTTAGTGATTTTATAAAAATTAATTCAACGTAAAAAGTTGGTATTTAGGCATGCTTTGAAAATATTGTTAACAAGATGACTAGAACCAGCAACATACCCAGAATGACTCCTCCATCAGTAAAAAATTATTGAAAGTCTTTCCCTGAAGAATTGTCTCTCTTCTTGTTACCATTTATAATCTCTATCACATTCATTCACTAACAATGTGTTCTTTAGAAGTATTTTCAGTCACATACTGAATACTCATCATAAACCCAAATAACACAGTATATAAGACAGAAAATTCTGATACTAGGCTTCATTTTATGGTAGATTTAAACTAAGAAAGAAATCCAAGGCTACTTGAATGCCTCTGCATTATTTGAACAACCTAACATATCACAAAAAACTGATATGCAAAGAAGAAATCTATAAAAAAAGCTAAATTCCAAGATTTGCTACAGATATTACTGAAAAGAATACAAGACTTCCTATATTAAGATATTTTTTATGTTAACAGTGCTACTGCACAAAATTAGGAAAAGCAATTTTATGGTGCATATTTTAAAAAAAAATCTGCTTTAAAACACTAACCCTTACAAGCTCAAACAGAAATTCTGCCCAAGTAGCAAGTGATTATTTCCTACATTTTATTCACAGGGTTATTTGAGGTTGCTTGAAAGGGGCCAACATAAACAAAATCCTGACAAAGGAAATAGAGAAAGTCATCATGACTAAATGAAAAAGTACTAAAACAAGCATAGTTTTTCAAGCGATAAGGTAAATGTACAGACACAAGACCATAACTGGACAGTAAATAACATTTAACAAAGTGAAAAGAGTGAGTCATTTTTGTAAAGATAAACCTGCTCAGAATGCCTTATCTCATATTGTTGCCTGATCTTTTTTTTGTTTTGTTTTGCTTGATTGCAATGACTTAGAAGTATCTTTCACTTGGAATCCCCTTGTATTTCATTTTATATTATAATCAGTTTGCACTGGCCATCCAGAAGGAAATTCAAACTGCTAACTTTCCACATTGTTAAAACACTAAGCTTGAATACAAAGCAAAGTGTCACTTTAAGCAGAGGTAAGACTGGTTTTGGCATCCAGCAGCTGTTGCTATTGAGATTAAAATAATTATACCTGAAGCATCTTAAGTCCCTCCCATGATAAATTTCTAGATAGCTAGCTCTAAACTATGACTCACAAATATATTTTGATTAAAAAAATATCATTTTTCTGTGCGTACAGTGGAGTTAAAATTCGCCAATCAAACAACTCACCATGGTTGCAAAGGGTATAGCTCTTGAAGCATGGTAATAGATGGCAATGAAGTTGATGAAGAAGGCAGTTCCACACACCATTGCTGGAATAAGGAAGGCTCCGATAAACATCTGCTTTATCCATCGCCTTCCTGTGAGAAGGGACATTTCAATGGACTGGTAAGATAGAGCATACTGCTTTTTTAAAAAATTATTAGCAAGTACTCCAGAATTTACATGTTTTGGCTACTTCTCCCAGAAAAAGGTGAAAGAAGTAAGTACCAACACACTACATCAATACAAGAGCTAAGAGCAAACTAAGTTTCATCTGACTCCTGGTATCTCACAAGATGCAGCACATTAATCAATTTAGTGGGCCAGGTGAAAAGACAAGAAAAGGGATACAGCATGAAAACATTTCAGCTGTAGAACAGCATATGCTGACTAAGCTGGCCAAAGAAGGTGGGGTGTGAAACCTGAGGGTGTATGTAGCTGCAGATGAGAAGAGACAGAGATAGCAGAGCTGGCCCTGTGCAGAACCTGCTCCCACTCTGAGAGCACAGAGAGCTCAGCACTGCTCCCAGGACAACCCAGCACTACAGCTGCTTCCAGGCAGCACCTGCTCGGGGCTGGCTTGGACCAAGCCAACCCAGACACACATTCAGGATGCATTAAGGAAATGGTAAAAAGCAAAATGCCACAGCATTTAACAGACAGGAAAACTGGACTCTTGACATTTTCAACAAGAGAAAAGGTAGAAAGAAAGTGATTTCTAAACTCCAAGCATCAAGGGAACCAAACACTTGTTAGCAGTTATTACTAAGTTTAGAGCTCCCTGAGGAGATCAAAGAAATCCTTTTGGGCAATACCTTAAAAATTTCCCCTATCTGTATGCCCTGTACCTTTTATGCTCTTAAATGCTGTCTACATTTATACACCATGATATTAATATGCAGTAAGTAAAAACAATTTTAAAAAGCATATTTTTTCAAGACAATCATATGTACTTTCACCATAAGCTAACATAATCAGCATTTCACAGTTTGATACATGTCAATCTGCAAATTGTGTAATCTGGCTCAACTACAGAGCACAATACATTACAGCACAGCAACCCTTTTCTAACTAGATCTGTTTTTGTACAAATTGCTAGGTTTATAAACAAGCCACATGGAAATAAACTTGTAACCTCCAAACTTAAAGCAGAGTTGAGATTGAACATTAACAGGTATATCATGCTAAAAAGATACAAATTTTCTTGTACGAACTTACCAGAATTAATTTTTTAAGCACTCTAGAAGATAATAGATATTGATTATTCTTTTATTGAGGCATAGGGAATGGATGAAGCTAGTGCACTGCAAGAATCTAACTGGTCAAAACTCAGAGGCATAGTGGAGAGCATTTGAAGACAGCCTGTTCAAATCTTCTGTCAATTTTGCTTCTGCTCTCTACTGATGCTCATTTTGACTTGCTAAGTATAAAGTAGAGCATATACTGGAAAGTAGAACATCTTTCTTTACAAGATGATATAAACAGTTTTCCCCACCCACAATTCATGGTCTAGTAAATAATCTATACTTGTCCTTTTTGTGTCAGCCTAACATAACACCCCTAGTACACACAGAAGAGGACCATGTAGGAGTCACCTGGAGAAGATGACATGAGCTATTTAACATGTTACACAAAAAGGAAAGGCTATTATACTCTGTGGATGCCATGAGCCAAAAATTATATACAAGAGTATAACAAGCATTTTGGAAATCACAACTGTTAACAGTTCTTTAGCTCTTTTAAATTAATCTAAGACTTCAGTTATCTTTTTAGAAAGCACAGTCAGTACTAACTGAGTAGATAATATGAAAGTTAAATATACTCAAAATATTTTCTGTTTATTAAGAATCTAATGGATTCCATCTAACTCCATGAGGACTCTTCTACATTGGTACAAATCAGAAAATAAAAACTTATCCATTTAACAATTCAATGAAAATGCTGAAATCTGAAAATAATTTACCTCCTTGTCTAGCATAAAGACTTCCTCCAAAATATCCATTCACTGGCGATGTTGCAGCATAAACAAATATAGCTGTACTAAGCATTGATCCTCTCCTACAAGAAGGGATGTATTTGGTAAATGAAATACAAAACCAAACATGATTAGTACGAAAAAAAACCCCTGTATTTTTAGCAGAAGCAGTTATTTAATATTTTTTGTAATACAAATATTTAGAAGTGCTTAAACTGTAAAATCTGCATAAGAATGAGAACTGTTTGTACACAAGGCTTTGGCCAAGTCTAATTCAATGTGGGAAAGAGAGTTTCCCACATACTACATTCTTTTCTAACATGCATTTATTTTAACTGGAGTACAGATTCTCACCTCTGATAAATATACTCTGACATTTGGATGTGTGCACTTTGTGTATAAATAACTATTTACATGACATACATTAAGTGTAAGATTCAACCGCAGACAAAATGTCAAAAGGCCAGTATTAACAAAAATATACTAAGATTGTGAATAATGTTTCTGCCATCCCCCAGAAATTAACTTTTAAGATTGAAAGTGCTCATCTGGCAGAAAATTAGATTTAGAAACTATAAATACTATAATGAAGTCACAAATCAGCATTAAGTAGTGCAATCAGAAGAGCTTAGTAATTTTTAAATGTCACCCCATTAAATGTTGGACTACTAATTTTGGCATAATTTTTCTGAAATTTTACAAGCAGAGCTAATAATTTTAAATCAAAGAAGCCATTTCCAAATACATTTTATAAGATCATATCTAAGAATAGGAAGATATAAATGTTATTCATTAATAGAATTGTTTCTCCACATCCCTCTGCTATTCTTCGACAGCAAATAGCAGCAGGTTTTCAGCCAACTTACTGTAATTTCTTCAAATTAGTTGCTCTGAGAGATTCTAGTTACTGCCATTTAGGTTTTTGAGGAACCATTCCTGGATGCCTGCTGTACTCAAAGAAGCAATCTTTAGCAGTTAAGCTTCCATGACAGCATGACCAAAGCAAATATACCTGCTGGTCACACACACTGAAGGACAGTTTTACCAATATTTGTTTTTTAAAAACTTCTTGTAACTTAAGACAATTTAGAAGCACGTGCAAAACCCCCAAGAGCAGACACAGTCTGAAATGGCACTGCCACTGTAAATCCAGGCTACCAGTAAAAACATCAGACTTGGTGCTGTTTTCCTAAACACAAGAATTGTCTGCACCACATTTGGTCAATTGTTCCACTACACACCCAGAATTAAATTCACTTTGAAAGTGACAGAAAGGCCGACTGTAATAAAAGACTAAGTGCATATATCTTTTCAAAAAATACTCTTCTGATACAGTCTGCAACTGACATGACTAACCTACAGCCTCCCTACAGGGCACATACATTGTGAAATAGCTTTGTTTTGTCCTCTGAAGGGCTGATATGCTGCACAATTAAAAGTGTGTATGTATGCCTGTCTAGAAATATAACCATGAGACACAAGGAGGGGAATAACACCCTACAGAAAATGAAAATATGCCAAGATTCTGGTATTAGAGAGTGGCTTTTTAAACACACCGTTAAAAGGCCACTAAATTGAAAAACAAGAGTTCTCTCTAGTGGCATATTAGAAGTATTACAACTTGTTAAAATCGAGTTACAGGTGATACTCCCAGATTAAAGTTTAGTCATTGCTTAAAACAAATCACTTCTAAAAAAACCAAAACACAAGCCAGTAATTCCCTCCAATAACCCAAAATACAATCACTACAGAAGCAGATGAAGTCCACCTAGTAACCCAAAAATCTCAATCAAATTAAGAGTTAAAGGAAGAAAACAGTTGAACTACAAGTAGTGTGTTAAATTTAAACCTGAGTATTATTTCTTTTTTTAAATTGATTCTTTCCAGTCAGGACCTATTTCTGGGGATTTTACATCAACACAGGCTGAGCACTATGTTTCAAAAGAACTTAAGGAATTACATTTTCATTCCCAAGCACACTTGTGATAAGACTGACTTAATACTGACTTGTCAGCAAAAAACAGGACTATTCACAACAGAGCACACTCTTATTTCAGTCTTCACAGGACATGGTGGGGAAATAGGGTCAGAAATATATTAACATCTTGTTACCCTGGATGAAACCAGGAGTGAAATATGTACCTTTGAATACATATAATTCCCATGTTATTTACTAGTGATTCTGCAGAACAACAAACTAATTTCAAAATAAATCATTCAAAAAGCAAGCACTAAAAGAGAAAATCAAAGGAGACCAACTAACGCAATAACAGTAGGACAAAGCTTCATTACAAGTTATAAAAGCACTTCTTAATACTATATCTGATCTACAGATTACTACTAAAGACTCTCAAACACTTTTTTTCAGGCCAGTTAGAACAATAATTTTTGCAATTATTTTGTTGACTTAAACATTTATATATGGAAGACATGGCACAATTATACTTACTCTGTGTATAAATCTTCTATCATTGCAACAATAATGACTATAAGAGACACAGCAAAAATTTGACAGCCAGAACCAATAAGCGATGAAAATATTAGAGGATGACTGGATGGTCTAAACACATCTCCATGGACCTGCTTCCACCCATACTCATCACCTAGATCTCTGTCCTGGGAACAACAACAACAAATTTTAAGTCTAGTCATGATAATTGAAGACAAACACACAAACTACATAAAAACAAAAGGTCTGATTTAATAAAGCAACTTCAAGTGAAGTGTGTCTTCTCTTCTGAATGCATCAAATCGAAAAGTTTACTTTTCAGATGCTTATGAAGACAACAACAAATTACTACCGGATTGTATGACTCAATAAAATCTATTAGAATCCCTCCCTGTCCCTAAAGCCTCTGAGGTGTTTAGGAATACATCAGGCTTCTACCACAAAGTCAGAATGGACCTAGTTTATCCAAAAGTTGGATATGAACATTAACACAGTGACTAGAGAGAGATTTTTGGGTTGCAACCTAGAAGCATGTCATAAAGAAAACCAGTAACACTTTCAAGACACACAAAAGGCATTTTCTGTCCAATTGCAGAAAGCCATTCAGAGCGGCTAACACAATGAATGTACGACAAGAAAACAAGAAGCCTTAAAAAAAGAGTTTTTAAAGCATGGATGCAGGTCTTACCATATCATCCATTTCTTCTTCCTTGCTGTATCTTGCATAATCTTTTCGCAAAGTTCTCATTAATATCATAGACACCAGGCCAACCAGAAAGATCACCATCATAAAAGAATTGAAAATTGAAAACCAGTGAATCTACAAAAAGAAAACACACCCACAAAGTTTAAAACTGCAAATGTGTTTCAAATTGTTCCAAGAAGGATAAATTGTTGCCTATAAGGATAGCTGTCAGCACTAGCTAAGTAACAGTAAACCATACTGTAAGTAACACTACATTTTCAGAGAGTGACACTAAAACTGACCTGTGAAACACCATACATAAACCGTTTTAACAGCCAGCCTTGCTCAGCACCAAGTTATCACAACTTAGTTAAGCAGCAGCAAAGTTTGAACAACTGGCTGTGCATGCTCCCTTGGTAAGCAAAAGGCAACACGATGTACTGCTGCCTTCTTAGAGAAGAGGTTTCAGTAGCAAAGCCAAAGGAATTACTGCTTTACACAGGATGAAAATGTGCAGCAGCATTATTTTTGATCTCAAAAGCACATACTTCTGGTTTTCACTGAGCTCCAAACAGAATGCAAAGTCTCTACTTCCAGAAAGTAGCACAGCTCAGTACACTACCCTTAAGGAGATTACAACCACAGATTTAAACACAACTGATAGTGCCACAACTGATAACGGGTTTAGGCTAATGCTTTTCGCTCTGCATTTACTTCAGAAAGAAGTGTGCCTATGGTCAAATGCACTTATTCAGCTTACACAGTTGCACAGTCATGTCCCTGAAGTTTCATTGCTTCTGGTCACCTGAATGTATTTTCCTGAACTACCCTGTATTTTCTGCAAGCTTGAAGCTTGCCTGCATATTTATTGAAGCACTCTAAAAAATTAAAGCCATCCTATTTTAGCAGCAACATTTCCGCTTAAACAACAGTCAGACCTCCCTGCTTTATTGTCCCAGAACACCTGGAAAATCTTAAAATTCAAAGATGTAATCCAAAAATTGCATGACATCTAAAGCAATGCAACCATTGTTAAGGAATGTATTGTAAGGCTTTCTTAGAACAATACATACTCTATGCTGAAAGAAAGATGGGTCAAGATATTTGTCAAATCGGTCTTCAAACTTCACATCTGATTTCTTCCATTTCACCTGAAGAGAGAAATGTTTATATTTGAAAAGCTCCTTACAGTATTTTTAGCTATGCTCACATGCAGAAAGCCAGAACATGTATTAAAAATCATCCACTTTAGATGTTTTCTTCAATATGAATGGGATTTGATAAAAACCAATGGAATGATGTTCTTAAAGACTGGCATCTACAGGTCAGGCATAGAATGAACATCAGCCACCTCGACTCATGGATCTAATCTTGCCCATGCTTATGTTTAAGAACAAGGAAGAATCAGTCAATACCTCAGTTCTCATTGTCTCTGTGAGGCTAACCAAAGACACAAATTTGTAGTTGTCAAATACAACAAATCTTTTTCATAATTATAGAATCTGTATAATGTGTGTATATATACACACACACACACACATACACGTAATTACTATGAATCTAGACACTTCAATTGCCAATAAATTACTCTGAAACCAACTGGAAAAGTATATGTTTATAGACAGCCCATCACAGGGTAACAGCATATTACAGCTGTCAGTTCTCCACCAGCTGCAGAGAGGACTGCTTTTGATTTGGAAAACATAATTACATTAATGAACTATATGGTGCTAATATGGTAGCACAAAGTATTTTTGACAATTTTTGCAAGACTGCATTTAAAAATTAAAATTAAAACAATTTTAGAAACTAAATACAAGCCTATCCAAAAATCTTTTTTCAAAAGCATGCCAAAAATTACCAGGATTTTTTGTGATATTGAAACAAATGCAGCCCCCTTGTAAATATCTATTTTAAAATCCCTGAGAAGGAACTATCTTCCAAAAGCTGCTCTCTGAGTAGAGAAGAAAGCATATAAATGTAGGTTGAACATCCTAATCACTCACCACAGTCCTGAGACATATTAAAAATACCAAGATGTCAGCACTACTCATTTGAGGTTTGATATTAATATTCCCCAGTTCAAATTACAACTTAGTTCAAGATTAGCAGCTCAAAACATTAACAGCTTTCAAAATTGTTTCAAGCAGATACATTTCTCATTAGAGCATCTGCCACTATGAAGCACAGTTTAGAACAAATCCACCAGTGACAATCTGTGAATTAAACACCACACACAGACCAGCCCAGCAATTGTCCAGTGGTGCCAACAGAATTTGATAGAGAAGTCCTGAGCTTTGCAAGCTAAAAAGTCTTTTAAGGGAATATCTTATGTTATTTTCATTACTGGCTGCTACTCAGTGCTGTCCAACTTAAAATTTAGAGCAAATGGACTTCACAATGATGATAAAATTTGACATAACAAATTCTGACATTTCTACTATCAATTTTGCAGCAAAAATAGGGAAATTCGTGTACATGTAATTCAAAAAAGCACATACAAAATCCACTTATCTGCACTTAAAACTATACAACTTATTCAGCACAAGAGAAATGTAACTGTGGCAAGAATATTCTCTAAAATAAAATCTTATGCTGCCAACCACTGTTAATGCATGGAAGAAAAGCAATGAATTAAAAAATGGTTTCACTATACAAATATGTTGAACATGACAAGTGAACCATCACTTGATTTAAGTACCATCAACTAAATAAAGAGGAAAACTGAAAAAATTGATTTGTCTCAACCAGCAAGCATTGTTTATTCATTACCTTTTATCATAGCAACTCAATATCATAGCAAGAGAGCTTCAGAAAAAGAAACTTAAAACCTTATTAATCATGTTATATAAATAAGAAATTTCTACTTGGAATTGCAAAACAAAGTAAATTTTGATATTAACTGCTTGCAAAGCATAAAGGCTTACAGTGGGTTCTTTTTCTAGCTGAGAATCCAGTTCAAACCCATGATACAAACATCAGAAGTCCAAACATGAAGACAATGTGTACCTACTCATGGGTCCTCTATACTTCTAGTCTCCATCCCTTCAGGCTATCTTCCTTTCCCACTAAAACACTTTTCTGCACATTACAGAAGATCCAGTTTGTTTGGAGTACTTCAAAAATCCTAATTTTACATTTATTATTAATAAATCTATCAAGGTTTTTCAGCCACAAAACAGAATAACTGAAGGAGTGAAGATCTTCCTCTAACACAGCCCAACATATCAGTACATATTGTAGTATACAAGTGCCTATTTTTGAGCTATTTCACCATGTAGAATTTCTTATTACAGGTGTATCACCAAATTACTTACTGAATATGACATCTGGATTTTTGTGTTTGGTACCAATTTCACCTTTCCTTCACTGGTCAGATTGACATCTACAATTCTATTTCCATTGAAACCAATTTCAAGTTTTTTGTAAGTCCAAAGGTAATAATCTTCTCCATTTTCATCTGCTTCTCCAACAATCCCTGCATAGGAAACAAGTGCACACATCTATTACAGGTATGCTTTTCAGATATTTCGCATTTATTTTTTAAAAATATGCATCACTAAGTTTTGCCAGCTAATAAAGCAACATCAACAAAGAGAACACAGAAGACCTTATGCTCTTCTTTTCAACTCTAATATCTGGACTCCACTTTCAATCCAGGGGTCTCTGAAATAAGCATTTTGTAATGGCATTAAAGGAAAAACCTTGCAGCTACAAACACTACAGAAGACCCAACAACAGTGCCTCTATTTTTATTTGCAATTCTTACCAGATAAATAACTAGCTAAATAGAGATTCATTTTCCCTAACAGAACGTAGCCAAGACCTCTATAATTTCCCATCTTCCATTTATCTATTTACTCATTTTTTCTTCCTCTTGAAAATTTTACTTTTTCTCTGTAATCCTCATTGGTTTGCTTCTCAACACTGCTTTTTGCTCTTGTTTGCACACAAGTTTCTAATGCTTGCCAAAAACGTGGATTTCTATTAGGAAGAAATTCTTTACTGTGAGAATGGTACAGGTTGCAGGTTGCCCAAGAGAAGTTGTGGCTGTACCATGATGATCTTTATGTTCTCTTCCTCCTCAAACCATCCAAACCATTATATGATTAAGTTCTTAATTTTCAGTAAGTTAGTGCAAAATGCCTCATCTACTACAGAAGAATTCCAGAGACTATGCTATGCTGGGTGAAAACAGAAAAAGTTTAACAGTCAACAAGTTCCCAGGCTGTGTCACCTTTGATGTCAAGATCAAAGATCACATACAAGATGGACAAGATGGAATGTCACAAATAAAGCAGCACTGAAGATACACAGGGCTGAGAGGAATGGGAGAACAAGTGGGTGAAGGATATGGAACAGGCTATCACAAAGCACCAGGTATTATGAAGAAATGGGGGCCTTTGTGCATCACCTATGTTTTTTAATTTTCAAGGTGGTATTTTTCTGTCAAGTTGTTTACTCATGCTCATTTGTCAGGATTGCCTTGTATATGCCATCTACATAAAACATGTACCAGTTTGTGCTTCCACCATATAGCCTGGCACCTGCCATGCCATCTGTTCCCATGGCAGTATGCAGAACCATGACAATACAGACCTCTAAACTACTTAAAGGACATTCTAATCAATTACTCACTGAAGGAATGAACTAACAGTGTTTCACATAGTTAGGGAATGTCCTGAAACAATCAAGCCTAATCTCTCTCTCTACTGTGGGACAGCAATTCAGGAAAAAATATGAAATGGAATAATTTTTTCTGAATGCACTTAGAAAGATCTTGTTGCCATTTTCAGGTTAGAAAATAGTGTAAACCTTCCAGAGCCCTCAAAGAGCAGTTTGATGTCATTACCTTCAGTTATCAGCAGTTTGGAAAGGTTAATTTATGCCTAGTCTCTACTGAAAATACAGTACTCCTTACAGGGCTTGAGGACTTCTAGGGTGAATTTTAAGAATTAGTGTTTGTGCATGTGTCTGATATCAGTAAGCCTAGCAAGGTGGAAAATCATAAACATAAAGGATGAACTTAACTAAAGTTTGCCAAGAGACAGGAGGAGTGCCATGAATGCATCTGGATGAGCCCAGAGAAGAGAATGGTTTGCTTTAAGAATAGAATTAAAGAGAAGTTGCCTAGAATTCTCAGCAAACGTTATCACCAGCTGAATCCTTTTTTTTTTTACACTCTTCACAGAGAACTTTATTTTGGTAGCACTAAAAAAGGACTCCAGTCATCTTCATTTGGGGA
Organism: Peucedramus taeniatus; assembly: GCA_013400575.1. Taxonomy (NCBI): domain Eukaryota; kingdom Metazoa; phylum Chordata; class Aves; order Passeriformes; family Fringillidae; genus Peucedramus; species Peucedramus taeniatus. The sequence continues at coordinate 2,719 of WBNO01017178.1, read as the reverse complement.
ACAAAATTTTGGTTTAATCCAGCTACAAGATGTGAAGCACCAGTGAAAAAAATAGGATATTGGGTCATACAGTATATACAATATAGGCCAGTAAGGTTCTCAAGATAGGTAATCCAAATAAAGTGGATCAACATGACAGCCTTCACACAGTAACAAAAAATGTCATTCAGCACAAGCTATCTTTAATGCAACCAGTTCTCAACACTATCCTCATGAAACCAAAAAAACCCTTCTCAGTATTCAGAGTATTTCAGAGATACCATCATAACTACTTCAGTTCTTACACCCATGTATCTTGAATAGTCCTAACAGTTCTCTTCATTATAATTACTGAAATTTAATAACTATTCAGAAATAGTTACAGCTATGCAATGACAATCAAGCAAAAGATATTTGCTTTCTTCAGTGTCTCTACCTGCCACCACATGACGTGGTACTAGACAAGTCTACAAGCCACTCAAAGGCACCAGCAAGCTGGCAGAGGCATGTGTACAGTATCATTCATGCCATATTCATAACAAATACATAAAATAAAAACTGTTCAGTAAGAGCAAGTCTCAGTGCTTTAAGTTTTAAGCAGCACTCAGAGCCTGAAACATTTTTCTTGTTGAACAGAGACGCAGGAAAACGAGAATTATTGCAGATAAGCTATATTCTCAGTTTTCTACACTGTACTGGGAACACAAAGGTCCAAAATACTCATTCAGACTTGCAGATAAACACTTCTGATTGGTTCAGGTGCAACCACTCCTTTCTCAGCCCCCCACCAAGAACTCATTTAATTTGTTGAATAAAAGTCAGGCTAATATTGACCAATCTGCAGTCCTGCTACTTTTACCTGACCTGCAGGAGACACGGACCAAAACTGTCAGCACCACTTGCTTTCACACCTGATGTCAGATTATTGCCTTACATAATATTACCAGTACTTATGATCCTGCAGTCCCCTATTATCTAGCACAGCTTGAGATCCTGGTTCCAAACTATCAAAAGCAGCTTTTTAATATCTTAGAAAGATGATACCTAGATTCCACATTTTCTACCTGACTTCTTGTGCATAAAAAGCATACTGCTGGGAAACATTAAAAACATTGGAATCACAGGCAAACAGATTTTTTAGCTGAGAGCATAAAATCTGTCATGTACAGAAGATTTAGTAGGTGTGTTTGTTCTTTGTCATTTTACATGATGAAACATGACCAGAAAAATAAATCCTAAAAAAAGAAAGCCTCCAAGACTTGTTAGCCACATAGGATTCCAAGGAAGTCAGCTTAGCATTCATCATCCTTGGAAAATTCAAAGCCTACATACCTGCCACTAGTCTAGAAAAATAATTCACTGGTCTTTTGCTGAAAGGCCAAAGCCATAAGAAATATTGTAGCAACAATTGTCACTCATGCATGCTTTTAAAAAGCCTACCAGCAACTGCACAAGTAGTACAGTAAAGGTCACACAGGGTAATTCAGGTCTACCCCAAGCCTGGCTACAGAGCCATTACGCACAATAAGCAAATCAGCTGAAAAGAACAAAATCAATACTCAAGTACTTCTCTTCAGGCATTATAATGGTATCTCTTTAAAACAGACACATTAAAGCAAAACAAAAAAACCCCAGACCTTCCTGACTACCAGGTAAACAATAAATAAATAAAGTGTTAATATTTCTGCCATGTTCATCAGACAGATATTTCCTAAATGCAACAAAAATGAGAAAGAGATAAAAAAAGCACCCTTTGTCAAAGTGAATTAATGATGGATAGCATTATTCATACCAGCTATCAAAGAACTTTTCTTGCATGACTTGAACTGCATTTTTGTAGGTGCTGTGGGACTTTTGTTTAGTTTGGGCAGGTTTACCTCTTTCACGGAACAGACAACAAAGACCTTAATGGCTGTTTTTAATTTCCTTTCAGTTTATATTTACAACACCAAGATTAGGCCTTGGAGAGTTTGGTTGATTGCTATCAGTGCAAAGTGCAATCTGCAGAGCACTCTTTACTAGGTATGTGATCACAGGCTATGAGGGAGCAACAAAACACAGAGACCTTAGGAAACAATGGCAATAAAGATACACACATTTATTTTCAAGACACAAGCACTTCTAAATCCAGATTAATAATACTCAGCAAGAGAAATTTTGAGAACTGTAAAAGAATAAGTAAAATAAAACTCCATATAAACACAGACAAAAAAGCAACACTGTTAACAGCCCACTAAATTACCATAAAATTACACAAAACAGTTTTTGCATGAGTAATAAAGAAAAGTAGCAAAATAAAGTTTCAACTCTCAAATAAGAAGCTCGTTATTCATGATCACAATAACAAGGACCTTACATGTAACCTATCTAATTACCACTCACTTGAAGATTTGAACAAATTTAAACCTAAGAACTTACTATTATTAAGTCAGGGCTTTAGAAACAAAACATCTTTTCACTGTTTTTGTATTTCTACTGTTCTTTCAATGCAATAAGCTTTCAACTTATTTCACAGAGAATTGAT
>WBNO01017174.1:11429-58066 GCA_013400575.1 Peucedramus taeniatus | reverse complement strand
CCCCAGCCCCAGCCCCAGCGCCAGCGCCAGCGCCAGCCCCAGCCCCTCACCTCACCTCAAACGTCTCCATGGCGGCCTCTCGCCTGCAGCTCCCGCCGCGCCGGGCCCGCTCAGCCCCGGCAGAACAGATCCCGCCTGGCGCTTCCTCCTCGGGTCACACCTCCTGCTTCCTCCTCCCGGTCCCGCCTCCCGGTCCCGCCTCCTGGTTCCTCCTCCCGGTCCCGCCTCCCGGTCTCGCCTGGGGCAGGGCGGGGGCTGGGCCGAGGCGCTACGGGCAGCCCAGCTTCGCCCTCAGCCCGGGCGGGTCAGGCTGCCCCGGGAGTCAAGTTCTTGGTTTCGCAGAATCGATGAGGCTGGGAAAGACCTCTGAGATCAGCGAGGCCAAACTATGACCGGACACCACCGTGTCATCCAGTCCATGGCACTGAGTGTCATGTCCAGCCTTTCTTTAAACACTGCCAGGGACAGTGACCCCACCGCCTCCCTGGGCAGCCCCTTCCAATACTTAACAGCTCTTTCTGCGAAGAAAAAGAAAAGGAGGGCAACAAAGTCGAACTAGTCGGTTCAGATGAAGAAATAGAAGAATTTCTGTGCGCCCAACTCATGGCAATAAATGGATTCCTAAATGAGAAATAAACTTGCTCATGTGCCGATTCTCGACAAGTGCAAGTGAAACAAAGTGAGGGTAAAAGAAAACAGAAAAGATCCACTGAGAATGGGGTTGTCATGTCCTTTTGGACAGACCCACAGTGGGAGCAGGGACAGGAAAGGCACCGAAAGTGTTACCTCCACAGGCAGAGGAGCACAGAGAGCAGGGCACCATCAGGGCACCATTCCAGAGCTAACCAGAACAACCTATGGTCACTGATCCTCACCTAAAAAACTAAAATAGAATTCCATTACATCAACCCCGTTGAAATTTTTTTTTATTATTATTATTTAGTTTTTTTTTTTTTTAAATCAGGATTTCATTCACATCAGAAAACAGTTCACATTGTTGCTAAAAGGTACTGGCACCTTACAAGAGACTGAAGAGTTGGGACAAACAAAAGCAAAACTAGGCTCCTGGCAAAATCATACTAGGAGAAACACAAAAGGCCAACATCAAGCAGCCATGCAAAAAGTTAGTGCCATAGCAATCAAATAAAACCAGACCTTGTAAGACAGAATTTAAGACAGGAATTTTCATAAGAGATACCAATTTATGAGTATATAACCACTGCATTCAATATCATCACAGCTGATATCATCTGTAGTCCTCCCCACGCACTTTTTGCTTTTCTGAGCACATCCACTTGAAATCCTTGTCATAAATTAATAAACAGATAAAAGTCACTGTGTTCCTGTTAAGCAAAACAGAATAGCAGCCAAGAGATAATACACATCTGCTCCCACCATAAACTGATACAGTCAGCTAATGGCAACTTCCACCATAACCAAACATTAACAGGCTTCTAAAAATGTACAAAGGATATTTTCCCTCCCTTTCTCCCTGAAGGTCTCTTTAGAGAGCTTGACAAAGATAGAGCGCACATACTCTATCAATAATGTAACACAGCTGTTAATCTGAATCATTGAATCTCAATTTGCCCATAGTTCTTCCACTATTAAGTCTTTTCATAGCTTCACAAAAACTCATGCTCAATATTTTGTGGATTTGCCTCAAACTTTACAGTGAAGAGAAGGAAGTGGTGAAGTATGTTTACCTTATTCATTGGAGAATAAAGTCAGTGTGATTATTGTTTCCCCAGCTACAGAATTAAATTAAAAGTTTTAAAAAAACTGAAGAACCAAAGTTCATAACTAGTATAATAAAAAAAAGGGAGGGTTACTGGCATCAAATGCTTGTATGGGAAAAACTCTCTAAATATTTTTGCCATTAATATCAGCAAAAACTGAGTTATCTTACCTTCTAGTTACCATCTGGACCATTGAGTCAAAGGAGGATTATTCTTGTGCTATCTGTTGTACTATCCTACTAATCTAGTTATAAACACTACAGCTGAGAGCAGAAGGGTCTGCAAAGCTAATTGGAGCCTGTCACCACAGATTTCTGTATAAGCAGCCTTTTGGACATTAAACAAACTGCTAGTTACAAGTTAATGAATAGATTAATTAGGATAGCTATCAGTTCTTGCATGGTCCCTTGGCCTGTAACACCTGTCTTTTCAAACACTTTTGTTTAAACACCAAACAATTTGTAAAACCAGAAACTGTATTAAAAATATATTGCAGTATTTTTACACTCTCCAGCACTACATTCAAGGACATGCTTGGCTCATGTTGCTTATTTTCCCTCTTTTCCCTTCTAAGATGGACTGAGTGTCAGAAGCCTGCAGGTAACTAGTGACTGCCCCAACACATGTGAAAAGCCAAAGTCTTAGTTCAGGTAAATTAGCAGTAAATTTCCCAGGGTAGTATCAGCTACTCTGGAATCTGTTCATCAGTCAAAAAACTGCATGCTCCCACCAAATTTTGTTTTCAATGACATTTGTGCTTTGGGAATGTTTTACAATGGGATCCATCAGAACTGTTCTTTTGACAGTCACACAGTGAAAATGGGGACATCTGAAAAAAAGAAGAAAAATAAAACAGGGTAAACTTTCCAAAGATCATCAGTAAAGACAGGCAGTAAACTTGTAAAAGTGGACTCAGCTGCCACCATGTGTCAGTTCATGCTCTTCAACTTCCTCCCAACTGAGAAATGAAGCTGCAAAGCCACAGCAAAGAAAAACATTCAACCATACAAGAAATGCAGTAGAGAGTGGAATAATAATAATAATAATAATTAATAATAATAATAATAATAATACAAATGGAAGAAATAAGATTTTCAGAAGTACTGCTGATTTGTTTCTTTTCTGGGCATTCAGCTAGGGATATTTTAAACAGCCAAGATCTCAGGGAGTGCTGGACACCCAAATATAAAAATGACACCCTGCAAAAGACCTCAAATTAATCATCTAACAATAGCAAAAGGATTAATTTAATTTTGGGGAGTTTATTTTCATACATACCACTACTATTAATATTCTTCTTGGTCCAGTCAACAAAAAAACTAACATTGGTGTATACTCCTGGGTAGTTCTTCCTTCCACATGCCAAGCCCCTGCTAGTAATTCCATGGAGAGTGTAAAACCCTGAGTTGTCTTCTAAAGGACAGAATCACCCTGCACAAGGACAAAGGAACCTTGTCATGAGCCAATATTACTCCTGCTGTTTTTAAAATCTCAGTTCAGCAAGGAGAGGTCCCAGCTGCTCGTGTGCTTGGGGTTTTCCATTTTTAAAAGACGAAGAAAGATGCAACCTTTGTTCAAGGGAAGTAACTCTTTTTGCAATATGGGTTTGACTGCTAAGGAGTCTTTCACTGTAAATCACCACAGCCAGTTTGCAAGAAAACAGCTTTGGGAGTTTTTACACTTCACTTTCTAGAGCCCATGTGGCCCAAGGGTAATTTACTATGCATGAATCCCTGCCTTCCTCCAGAGGGAATCCCACACAGATCATCCCTTGGGTCACTTTACTGGGAAGGTTTATGTAATAGCTCTGACATATCCTCAGGTGCCAGGATGGGGACTTCCAGCTGCTGCAGTTTTTTTCCCTTTTCTCTGTCTTGAATTAAAACACATCATCCAGTAGAGGCATGAATTAGTGGCTCCAGAAGGAAGCTTTACTCCTTTTCAAATGGTCTCAATCTAAATTATCTGATTTCTCTCCTCCCAACCACATCCCTTCATGTCTAGCTGAGCTTACACAAGTGAAAACTTTTTAACATGTCTGTTTTCCAAAAACTAATGTATAGACAGAAGGACTGGTCCATCACAGAATGTGGTATTTAAAACACAGCCAGAACATGCCAAGCAGCAAAGACTGCATAACTACTTCAAGTGGACCCCACCCTGTGACCACACACATTCTCCAGGGCTGCAGCACCTCCTCCTCGGCAGGGTGGCACATTGGGAGCATGGAGGGGGTCAATTCCAAGGGCTCAGCCAGTTGCAGCAGGGCAATGTCAAGAGTCCAGAGTGGTCTCATTAAAATCTGGGTCTATAAAATACTGCTTGACTGACTTTTTATAGGAAAGCAAAGACATTGACATTTTCTGACAGACTTGGGAATGTGAGGCTTTAAGTAACTTTGGTTTTATAAATTTCCAAGATGCCTTAAGAAGAGAACACATTTAAAAGCAGCTTCAGAAACCGCCAGCTTTCTGATATTAACAAGTCAAGATTATGCATCTGTGACATGAAACAAGGAACATGCAGAAAATTCCATCCAGGAAGGGTAGGAAGAGTCTTGGAAAAACATTTATCCAATGTGAGCAAGGTGGCAACTCGTGCCCTAATCGTTCTGTCTTGGTGACAGTCACCAGTCAGTACAGAGACAACACACTTCTCACTTCCACATCCTCTGGGATACTGAGCTTTGGAGCTCAGTGAAGGCACAGATCTGTGCTGACAGTCACACAAAAGCTGTTGTGTAAATGCAGATTTGGATTAGTGTGCAGGCTGTTGGATTGCTTCATCATGGAGAATTGGGAATCGCATTTACATTAAAAACTATTTTGAAAGATTGATTTATGTTTTATGACTAAACAGAGCACACAGTACCTGTCTGTACTCTTTCTCTGTAAGATCATGAAGTCCCGTTACCACCATCCTTAAGTCTCTGTATGCTTCCCTAAGGAAAAAAACCATTCATTGTCAGGCTGATACAACAGCTGTCTTGAAACCCGTGAATCTTAAAACCTGCTATGTTTCTAGCACATATACACATATGGAGCAGAAGAATCCAGAGCCAGTGTAAGCTGTAATAGGTGTAACCAACCCTGTGCCACCCTGGATGGAAGCAGCAGGCTGCAGGGACACACCGTGCAGTTACGGACATTCCCAGGGAAGGACTCGTCCCAGTGCACTCCCCTGGAATGAAGGCAGTGGGCAGCTGTGACAGCCCATTCTTGGGCAAGGACTGCTTGCACACAGATGTGCTCATCTGCAATTTGTACACTGGCCTGCCAAGGCCACGAGTAGGGCACAGCTTCTTCACCTCTAGTTATCCTACTGAAGAGGAACCTGGGCTGACTTTGAAGGCATTCCATAAACATCCTCTGAAACAGAAAGCACTGATGTTCCAAGAAGTCTTTAGAGGTTAGGTTAAGAGAGGTAAAAAACTTTCCAGTTAAGGGCAACGCCACAGCTTCTCAAGCTCCATCTCACCCATTTTTGCTAAATGTTCCAATTTCCCTCATTAAAAAGGATCCAAAGGTTTAGACCACCATGAGGAGATGATCCTAGCAAAAACAGAGCTTCACTAAGATGAAAGTTACCACTTCCCTTCAAAAGCTTTAGCCTCAAATCTACAATGAGCAGGGACTCATCCCATTTTCCATAGACTACTAGAGGGGGAAAGGGAAGCTCTAAAATGCTGGTTATTATTTTCAATTACTCTGTAGTCTTTGCAATTTTTTTCACCAAAAGAAGTAGGTGTAAACTGACCTGCATATTGAATTGCTGTACATCACTTAACAGGATGAAGGAAACAAAAAAAATTTAGGTTCTGCTAAAGCCAAAGCATGTAAATGTCACTGTGCATATTTTTATTTCCTCAAAATATCTTACTAAAAAATGTGGACCAGCTGCAACCACTAGGTATTTTGAGAATTTATATGTCCAAAAGGTACTCTCTAGTCCCATGAAAGAAGCATAACTGAGGTTGTTGTACCTTTGTAACATGTTGTACCCTTTCTTTCTTCTGCAGTAACATTCATGTTTTCAGAATCTTCTTCTCTAGTTTAATTCAAAATATTTAAATCTAGCAAATGAGGGTGGTGAGTGTGTTAGCAGGATGTCTTGGGTAACATTTGTATTATAGAATAACTTTTATTTCCTTATTTATTTTTGTAGAAGAAACAGATTTCTGTTGTAGGGATCTGTGCTACTACAGTATTAAAGTGCTATTTAAAATGTGCCACAAACACAGCTCTCAGGTTTTGTCCAGATTCATTGTTTGTCTTCACCATTCATTAGGCTTTTGTTTAATGCCTGAAGATGTTTGCAATCCATTTTTTGTACTAAAATAATTTGTTAGATGAGAATCTCCTAGAGCAAAATAATTCTGAACAGCCAATCCACTGAAGAGCCCTTTGTGCTGCACCAAGGAGGCATTTTCCCAAGTTTCTATTTAGTTTTCTATTACCTGTTACATGAACAAAGGAGATGGTAGTTCTGAATCCTCCAAAGGTCTCTTTAATCAGAGTGGAAGACAACCAACATCACAGCAGAGGAGCTTAGAACAGGTGCTGGTAGGGCAAATCCACAAGACTTGACTAAAAATGAGAAAGCAAAGGCTCACTACAAATTAACAGGTACTTTTTAGTCCTTCTGCCTTTCAACAGTGGGTGTACAATATTCTGTATATTCAAGCTTTCGAACAGGAAGGTAAAAAGTAACCATGACCAAGAGATAAGCAGGCTGAGACTGAAGGACTGATCTATTCCTGGCAGCCTGTCCTTTTTCAGCAGTTTCCTCATCAGAACAAGGATCCTCTGGCATCATTTCACAACAGTCTATTGCAATACCCACAAACTTCATTACAGATGAAACACCCCAGCTACCTGATTTTCCCTAATCTAAGCACCAGCTTAAAGCAAGTGCTGAAAACATTTTTTGGGATAGGACTTTCTCTCATTCACTATAAGCCAAGTGGCAAAAATTACATGAATGATGCTCTGGAGTGAAGAACAACTGGACCCTGAAAAGGAGATGGGTGCTTTGTGTGTGATCATTCCTGTAGACCCAAATTACTGTGCTATGTATTTTCGTCACTGGAACTAATTGAAAACTGCATTTCACACAGAATTTAAACACTCAGAAATGGTTCACTTCAATGTGGCTTTGCCTCTGTAAGTTGAGAAGAATTAGCAATACCTGCAAGCATTTTTCAAGGTACTGGAACTAGTACCTATAACATTACCTGAGACTCTAGAAGCAAACTTTATTTACACTGGATAATAGGGCTAGAGAAAGTCATAAAAGAAATAGAACATCCCCAAAATTAAAAATCAAAAGTCAAACCAATTTCCTCCTCTTTTCTCACAGCTTCATACATAGCCATGGCATCATAAGAGCAATCTTCACTATCTTCTTCTTCAAAAGACTGGTATGCAAGATTTAAATTAAAAAGTGAAAGAGTGAACCTTGTTGTGAAAGTCATATGGAAAAAATTCAAGGATCTACAGGGTCTTTAGGATTGTGAGTGATTCCTGCAAGGTTTGGTTTCTGTGACATTCATACCTCTCACAGGTGATACATAAATGTTAAATTTTCCAGAAGAATCTGTCATGATAAAACTTAACCCAGGAAATCCTATTTTACCATAACCTAAAAGACAAATCCAAACCTATCCGTCTTTTGGGATGGATAGTGATTCCTCTTAACTGCATCCAGCAGCGTTATTCATGCTCATGTTGTTTGATCTTGTTTGTCCTTAGCTGTATAATTTCTTGTTAATCCAGTGGTGCCCATTTCCATCATGCAGACACAAGAAGGATTCATGTTGTACCTTGACTACGTGGTCCTCTGGAGCACAGGTAATCCACTGCCTGCCTGCCAGGTTGCTGTAGTGCTCTGAGTAATACATGCTCTCCAACACTCCATCTTCAAACAGGACAGCCAGGGACTCACAGCCAGCATCTGGAAATCCAGGCAGACAAAAATGCAAAGGAAAAAAACAATTGGAAATGCTGTCAGAACAGGAACATCAGGAGTTCTTTTAGGACTCAGCAGGCAGCCCTTGGGCCCATCCTTAGGGATGGTGAACTGCTGTGCACAGAAAAACCAAACACAATTCTCCAGGACGTGTTTTAGCCTCAGCTGCCTCCCTCAAGGGCCCCCCATTAAAGCATCATCTACACAGAAATATCACAGGAGCTTCCTCTGGTTTATTTACTCCTGACTTTTTTTCCCAGGTCCCCACCCAAGAGTGTAGGCAGGCACAATACTTGGCTTAAACTTACCGGAAGAATATCTGGTGTAAGAGCTTCATAGGTAATGGAAAAAACAGTTGCATAATCCTCCTCATCAGAAACAAATTTCAGCCTTATGCTCTTGGAGCCAATAAAAAGAGATAATGGAAGATCTCCTCCACAGAACTTCCCTGAAACATAACATTAGAGAATAATCACTGTTTAAAGCGTTCAGTTACTTGAGAAAAATTGCATGTACCATTTTTAATACTAAGTTATAAAAATTTTAGGATTAAAATGCATTTTCCTATTCATCTCTCTACTTTCCTTATTAATTCATTAGCCCAAATAGATTCACACTATTAAAAACTGAAAATCATTGACACCAGAAGTGTGATACAGTTCCCTACCAGTCATTTTCCAACCTCTTCACCTCCCACACTCTTTTTCTTTATTTCAGATCCTATCTCTTAATGTATCAATCAAGCAAATGCAAGTGAAACAATCAACCACCACATCCTCACTGGGTGCACTTGCTGTTAGAATAAGGAGTGCTCTGACAGGTTATAGATCTTGAAGATCTTTTCCAAACTGAATGATTGTTTCAAAGAACAAGGGGACAAAAACTCACCCACGAGTCTGTCATCCTTTGATGATAAAGGATCTGATAAATAGACTGATAAAGAATCACAGTCACAGAACATATCTGGTTCTACATCAAAGTGGGAGAAACGAAGCCATATGTAATTCCCTTCTGGCACAAATAGAGTCCATATACATAATCTGGAATAAGAAATTAGTTCCCATTCACAAAAATGCAACCAAAACCACCCCAAAACCTACATTTGTATGGGGAATATCCTCTGGGGGAAGACTTTGTGTTCTCTATGTACTGGTGGTTTTGGTAGAACTGTTCAGGCCTTCCAGGAAAATGTAATTCCCCTTCCTGTTGCAAAGTTTGCCATCCTGAACACTACAAAACACTGTAAGGTAAATCATAATGGAAAGAATTATGTTTGACACATATGCAATCAGCTGTTCCACCAAAAATCTAAAACATCTGGATGATATTGTGAGACAGGATTGCTCAGTTGCACTTTGTTTCTGCTGGCAGACTGATGCTGTGTCTTTTCTTTTCTCTCTTTTATTTGGAATTTTGGTAAATTAGCTTTAAACCCCATCATTTGGGAGCAAGAATGAAGCCCTCCCAATGGGCTCTCATTTTTTTATATATGGCAGTGCTTGTTTTTTACCTTAAAGAAACTCTTGGCTACATGAAAATTTCAGTACAAATAATTTTCTGTGAGGAAAAATGGATACCCCAGAGCATAATAAAAGTGTTCATGGCAGCCCATCTGTAATAATGCGCTTGGTTGTGTTACAGCAGGAGACTTTTGCAACTGTTCAATGCACTCTTAAAAATTACTTTAATAAAAGAAGCAGAAGCTCTCCTCTTCAGTCGTGTCAGCAGAAACACAACACCGCAAAAATTATCTCCTCATGCCCTTCCTTCTGCTTGTAAGGTAACCCTTGTAAGAGCAACATTCATCAACAACTATGTAAACACAAGCAAATTTAAGATTATTAGGTTATTTCCCCTGCAGCATCCTGGGAAGACCAGTAGAAACTTGCAAAAATGTTTTCAAAAAGGTTTCTTCCCTTATAAATTCCAACTATTGGGGGGTGGGGGGGGGGAGAGCTTTTTATGCTTTAACACAAATAGAAGATACTGGGGAAAAGTGATGTACTCACCTGTGGAGCTTTTCACTTTCAGATCTAATGAAGGAAGGATAGAGAAGGGGGAGGAAGAAGAAGAATAAATTACAGTAGTTTCCTATTCACAATTTACTTTTGTCCATGTGAAATGGCAATTTTGTACAGCTGGCACTGAGGCAACTCCCAGTGCTTTATGGGGACACAGTCCCTACAATAAACTAGGGCTTGGAATCAAAACAGAATTGCAAGTTCAGGCAATGCTGATGTTGGAATATAAAGTTTTGGAGTAGCCACTACCAGAATAAACCACGCTTTGACAGGCCACTACTCAGTCTGAGCAGCACTTTTTCAGAAGCTAAACTCTTTTCATTTTTCTCTGACACATTATGGGGGTTCCTTCTTTGAATCGTCAATTCAAGATGGTTTCTAATAGGAAATTTTATTTTTCTCCTCCCAGTTTTTTTCTTCTCATTGACTAAACCTCTTAAATAACCCTCCCTCAGTTTTTCAGTTCTCTGTGAAGTTTTAACACAATCTCCAAAACTCTCTAAAGAAATTAGCCCAAACTAGAAGAAAATGTCAATTCAGTTTCTTATTACTTTCAGTAAAGTTCAGCCCTGCCATTTATACCTCTAGCTCCATGACTTTGGCAGTGGTGCCTGATGGTCACACACTGTTCCCCAGCACAGAGGGAATTCATGGCCTTTTGGGAAGAGTGAACAAAAGAACTTCTGAGCCTGCCTTGTTCCCATGTTGTCAGATGTCTGATCCAACATGTTTTAGCTGAGAAAAATGACAAGTGACTTCAAAGAAGTGCACATGGAATTTCTGATACTTTCTAACTGATGAATTTCCACTAAAAAAGAAAAAAAGAAAAATTCCAATAAGCATGCTAACTGGCTAGCTGCATAAAAGGATCATTCTTAAAAAAAAAAAAAAAAAAAAAAAAGGGGTCCAAGTAGGAAGCAAAGTGCATTTACAATTCTCTCAGTTTGGTTTTGACAACTGCCTGTCAGTAAAACACACTTCAAGGGATTGTGAAATGCTGCAGTGCTTTGACAGGAAATCATATAAGTGCTGTATCCTGAAAAAAGATAAAATTAAATAAAATGTTCCAAGACAGAGAATTTTTCACAAGCGAGGGACACATTACTGTGGGGACTTAATTATCAGCACTCATCTTCTCCTGAACCCAGGACAGGACCATGCTGAGATCTGGGAATGTTCCCAGGGATCTTCTGTTTCTTCTTCTCGTTCCTTCTCCAGCCTCAGGCACGTCCCACCCCAGGAGATGACTCCAGCAAGGCTCCAGGCCCCGGGCTTACCTCGACACAAAAGGGGCCTCCAGAGTCTCCCTGGAAAAAAGCCCAGCAAAATCCCAGGAGCCAGAGCTTGTACAGCTGAGCAAGCCTTAAAGAGTTTATTGGGATCTCTTTTGTGCCTAACTAAAAATTGCAACACAGGGGACAGTCATTTTTGAAAGAGCTGTGAAGGCACACATGTTTTTGGGGTGTTTAGTCAGGATTGTCAGGAAGGGGAGAGACATTAATTCCCTCATGGGTTCATCTCTGGTGTGCTTGAGCTAATAAAAAAGGAGTGGAGAACAATCACTTAGCCTTTATCCCACTTCCTTTCCTTCCTGTAATCCAATTCTTTCTACTTTCATTCTCAGGATCTTTCCAACATTAAATAATTTATCAAGTGTTCTGAAGTTAGAAAGCCCTAAGCATTATTGCACTGGGGTACATTGCAAAATTGTTCTGGGGAACCTGTCCTACAACCCATACAATAATTAATATGGAATCATGTCATTAAGTGCATTGCCCCATAGGGAACTTTTGAAAGAATTCATACATCCAAACCTCCCAGTTTACAGTGAATTTGTTTACTTTGGCACACAGAGCTCCTGAGAAACACTCCTAAGCACACAGGGCCCTGTGTGCTGGCAGGCATCTCTTCCTGCATCTAGAAATCCAGCACATATTATGGTGTCACCTTGGATGGGTTTCTTTAAAGTTGACACTGCTCTTGAACACTCTCTGCTGTTTAGGACTGGGAGATTGATCTCATACAAGACCTGAGGGAGTAGTCCATCTGAAACAAAAATCAATGTTCATAAGAAAAGCTGAAAGGTAAACTTAATGTCACTTTTAATACACCACAAAAATAGTTTGGAAACCTGCTCCAAGCTGTGTTATGGTTATAAGCTTGTTTTAGCAAACATCCAGTTTTTTGTATATAAGCAGTTTTACTTGAAAAAAAATCCAAAATGTTTCAAAATTCAAATGCAGGTCTAGATTTTGTGATTACCCATTTTGAAGTAATTCACAGGTAGGCATAGAAGCAAAATCCCATTTTGAGATTACAATTCTTAAGGCTAGTTGAAGATTGCTCTGGCTCTGACCTGGGCAATCAAGCTCTTAGTTTCAGAAAAAAATGATAACGTGGGAGGCTTACTTTCCTTTAAATGGCCCCAGACACAAGCAGTGCAGATATATCCTGCTTCAAACTTTTCACCTGGGTGAGGAAGACATGCTGGCAAAACTGATGAACCTGCCACACAGGGACATGAATTTTCTTGATAAATATTTGAAAGAACAATTACAAAAAGGTTCCTTTATAAGTGTTGGAGGGTTTTTTAACAAAAAGAAAAATGTTGTTATTTTTGTGGAATTTGTAAAATGAATCTCATATTGAAAATTTACCTTCTGCATGCAAAGAACTTTTTCTTCATGGAGAAAAAGATCACAGCTAACTCTGGCCTTACTGAAGTTGAAGGTGCCATCCAGCTTCAGAAGGGCAATGTCATAGTTCATTGACTATGGGTCAATGTCCTAGGGTCAAAACTTGGGGTGCTGAATGACAGATGTGACAGGCTGTGTCTGCTCACTGTTCTCCCTGAGCCCCAAGTCGTGCTCTCCTGCAGTGACATTTGCAGTAGGTTCCTGTGGAACAGAAAAATGGAGGTGCAGCTACGCAATCTTCAATGTGAAAGGAAAAAATGGGGTTGTTTTTAAATGGAGAAATTATTACTTCTGTTACCCTATACCTTTCATCTTCAGATTTTAGAGCACTTAAGATGTACAGTCAGCAAGAGCTGAGAATGCCCTGTGGTAGGAATTGAGAGATGGAAAGGACTGAGAAGAAAAATCCTTTTGCTACAGACCTGACCATGGTTTGGTGGCTAAGGAATCAGGTCCTCTTACTGTGTTTGAAAGTGTTTAGCCACATTACTTTTTGAAGGAGGAGGGAAGATTTGGACATAGAAAAATGCAGAAAAAATAAGGTCATTTCTCTATGATTCTGAGTTGATTAAAAAACCCCATAAAACCACAGATAATCCTGTCTCAGGGCTCCTGGTACCAAATCAAGTGTGCAGCAAGAGAACACAAAAGCAATGAGTATAAGCTTTATTCTGCTTCAAATAATTTTTTTTTACATAGACTTCCAAAATCAGTCTTTGTCAATATCTCTAAGTTTATTTATTAATTATTTTGAGGTGGTCAGAGTTTTTTTTCTCTCTTTCTGTTAAAACATGAAAAATACATTACAAATAAAAGGGTAGCACCTGTAAGTAAGCACCACAAAGAGATGCTACAGCATACACACATTTCCAATCCATGTTTTCCTGCACCTGCAGCCTGCTCCTGAAATATCCCATCCATGCCTGTCCAGGGTACAGTGAGCTGCTGTGACCACCCACTGAGAAGAAACAATGGTGTCTCCACAGAAATGCTTTTGCCTTTTCTTCAGGGAAACCTGCAGCATTTAAAGGAGATACTCCCAATAAAGAAAATCTTTGTGTCTGCTCTGATTGCCTTTGGGGAAGAACAGGGAGAGCACCCCCAGGTACTCTCTGAGGAGTCTCACAGCCAAAGCATGAGCTGCATTCCCAGCACACACACTTCCCTGGCACTCTCAGAATCCCTGAGCCTAAGAGATCCTAAACCTTGCTGCTCTCCCCTCAGCTGTGCCTTGGGGCCTGGAGAAAAGCAACACATGTGTAATGAACAGCAAGCCCCTGAGGTACTCAGGCTGTGAAAGCGAGTGGTTGGTTGAGAATTTTGGGAGCACTGCAAATCAAGGATGCCTGGCAGTAGCCAGGGATTTGGGGTGGTATCCTGTTATTTCTGAGCAGTTTCACTCATGTACAACAGACTCATCTACCGTCTTCCAGGAAGAGTGGTAAACAAAATAAAAATGATAAACAAAGGTTTATCAGGAAGCAGGAGGGTTCTGAGTCCTCTCCACCTGTTTTGTTGCTTTTTTTAAAAGCAGGCTGGAGTTCAACAATGCATTATCATACAATGGCTTGGGTTGGAGGGCACCTTAAAGATCCAATCCTCCCTGCCCTTCCACCAGACCAGGTTTCTCAGAGCCCCATCCAACCTGGCCTTGGACACTTTCAGGGACGGGGCAGTCACAGCTTCTCTGTGTAGCCTGTGCCTCATTGCCCTCACAGTAAAGAAGTTTTTCCTAATGTCCATTCTAAACCTAATATCCAATCTAAACCTACTCTCTTTCAGCTTGAAGCCATTCCCTCTGGTCCTGTATTCCCTGCTCTGGTAAAAGGTTCCTCTCTTACAGGCTCTCTTCAGGTACTGGAAGGCTGCAATGAAGTCACCCCAAAGCCTTCCAGGGTTTTGTTCTGCAGATAAAACCAGATTTGCTTGTGCAAACCTGCCATGGGTGTGAGCCTTGCTTCACCTGGTTTCCCCCAACAATCTGAGTGAAAAGGACAAAATAACTCCACGGGCTGGTCTCTTGTGCTTTTTGCCCACACTTGGGATCTGAGGGGGAAAAAGGGGGAAAAGAAGGAAGGATTCAGTCTGGATTCAAGTTTTGCTTCTGATTTGGTAACATAGAATTGGAAGGCATGGCCTGGTGCAAAATTCAGTCTCTCTGCCCTGTCAGGAAACAGATCTTATAATCCCTCATACGAACTGCCCAGGCTAAAGCTAAACTGGACTAAGAAAAACATATGCAGATATTCTCTTTCAAGCAAGCTTTGGAATTATTTTAGAACTAAATCACTGTTTCCTATGAATTTGAGAAATCTCTTTACAACCAGCATTTGTACTGAAAATACTTCTGATGAACAGAGTCAAAATACACAATAGACCTTGATGACCAACAACAGTGGCTGGATTTCTCCAGAACATCTATAACTATATGTGAAATTTACTTCTTAACTCACTATTATCATCATCTATGATGGCTTAGTGAAGCTGATACCCTTTATGTGTGTCTAAAGGAGAATATTTATAGAAACAATGATCTGCAGTGATAATTATTCATTTGGTTGTATTTTAAGAAAAACCAAAGCAAAGCAACCAGTTCTGCCCAGCAGCAAATTGTAAAAGAGGAATTCTTTGTAGTGCACTTCCCAAACCCAATAGTGGTCACAATTTTTTTTTTTTTCCTTAAGATGAAAACTTCAATGGAAACTCATTGAAAGCACATCTCTAATAGATCTAACTACAAACTCTGTTAAACTGTCCATTGTGAAAAATATAGCATCCATAATCATGGAGCATTTTGTTGTGCTGGCAGATAGGAGGGTGCATGCATAGGAGGGTGCATACAAGTGATGGAGGACCAACACTTGTACAAATTGTCTGGGAAATGTGGAATTCTCCAACCTACCAAGTGAATCCAACATCTGTAAAAAAGGGGTTTGCTGTCACCTCAGGATTAGCATGGCTGATACAAGTGATTACAGTGACACAATTAGGCTGACACAATTATACTTACACCAGCTTTTAAATAAAAAAGTTTCCTATAAAAATGAGCCTGTTCATTTATCTGATTTTTTCCATTCTTCCCTAATTATCACTCCACACACCTTTTTCCCCTTGTGCAAAGACACGAGGACGGGGGAATAAGGAAACAGACAAATTTTTTTTAAAATTGATTTATGTTTTACCAGAAATAATTTGGTACTTGGCAAATGGGAATAAATAAATAAAAAAATTTAAAATCAGATTCATAAAATATCTTTTCTTTCAGCATTGAATAATTCTATCCTCCAATGCAAGAGTAGTTTAAAAGTGATGTTAATTTTTTCATAAATATTATACCAAACTTTTATTATCTGTGTTTTGACAAACTAAAAGCCCCTATGCTTTGCAGTTTTCAATCAAGAGGCTCCTGACTGTTTTACGGGCTGCTGGTTTCCATTCTTGTTTTCTATAAATTTATAATAATCTTCATGAAGGAAGCAGGAACAATTGCTATCATTAATTGTTCCAGAAAAGGGATACTCTGGATTTTAAGATATAAGAGAATGGATGGGAGGACCTGTTTTGTTCTGTTTGTACCCCATGGGTATCCTGATAAATCGTGACCTTGCTGCCAATTTGAAAGTATTTAATTTTATTTATTTAATCATAAAGCATGCTTAACATTATTTGTTCTGAATCATCAAGGAATCAGGCAAAAGTTTCATAAGAATTACTCATGGAAGAAAAACTTTCACGTAGATAACTTAGAGGGTGAAACCAGTGCAGTTTCTTGATATCAGCACTGCCTCCCAAGCTTGTCACTACCAAGCAGAACTACCAGGACCTAAAACTGTTTAAAAAGATGTGAAATTTCCCTCCTGCCTTTCTGCAGAGCAGCTGGCACAGCACAGAGCTCTGTGACACAGAGCAGCCCCAGCAGCTGCAGCTGGGGGAAAGGCACATCCTGGGGCTGAGTGAAAACACGGAGAGTTTGTGACACAGAGAGGGAAACCCGGCCCCAAACCCTGCACTGCAGGGCAACAGCAACTCATTGAAGGAGAAGTCACTCATTAATCCAGCCACAAAGCATTTACCTCCACTAATGAATTTTCCAAATTTAATAGAGCATGGTTCTTTTACACATCATCACTGAAGTCTTTGCTCTAAAATACTGAAATCCTCTCTGAAACTATTTTTTTTGAGATAAAATGAATTTACCATGGCATGCTTTGCTAGCAACTTACCCAGGCAGATCTACACATAGAAACAGAGCTCACATGAAGAGAATAGCAGTTGCTATTTGCCCCAACAATTTCTACAGCTTTTGAGGAGGCAAAAATTTCTATTTCCTGCACACTTTATATTTAGCCAATATTACAGACCTGAGAAACACACCACAATGAGAAACACAACATAATGTTGTTGGCAGCATGCTCAGTGTTTGACTGTTTGGCCAAGGGTTTCCCAATAACAATCCCCCCCAATCCACCATCAGTGACCACCCCAACAATCATTTACGTGTTTATTCAATTCTAGTTTTTCATTCTTTCCCCCACCAGTCAAGGGATAACAAACCCCAGCTTTTATTCTGAATATGCAATTGTATAAGAACTGAGAATAAACCCTGTCCTAGAAACTTTGGGTTGCAGTTGGGTTTTTTTCTGTTCTAGATACAAAATTTATTACGAGTACAGTTTTCCTACTAGTCCTGAGGAAATCTCCATTTCTGCCACTTCTGAAACCTGTATCACCAACATGATTCAACTCTAATGAAAAACTTTTGAAAGCTGCTTTCCTTCAGGGATTCCTTTGTATTTTGCAGGGACAAAACAAACCCTCCAGACCCTCAAACCAGTTCCATGTACAGCAGAGCTCAGCACTCATCCACCACAACAGGATGGCATAAAAACAAGAATAAACAATCCCTGTGGTCATGAGTGATGCTACATGAGCCGCTGATGTGGAATAGAAGATGGAGAAACAATGGGCAGATGGAGAAACAATCAGCACATTCCAATTTCTCACAGAGGGGCATCAATTTCTGCGCAGCATCAAAGAGGTCAGACAGAAAAAGCACAGAGGGGCACATTCTGCCCAAGCTGCAACTTACCTGGGATGGCAGAACAGAAGGGGAGGCTTTCTTGCCCTGTTATTCTGTGTTCTCCTCTTCTGCTACCTATTTATAGTTCTCCTGAAGCTGTTTCCTTTATCCTCTATGCAGACAGAGGCACACCCCAGTGGGGAGCTGCTCTTGCCCCTAAAACTGGCAGCTTTGGCAGGCAGCTCTGCCAGCAGCACTCCTGGCCACTGTCGTAGTTGAGATGGGCACGATACAAAGCAACACAGCCCATTTTCAGAAGGCTTCAAACTGTTCTCATTATACCATGTGTGCTTTTTATACATTCTTACAAAGCTCCTAAGTTTACGCTTTACTCATTGGTCAGGAAAGACAAACAAAGTGCTGGTTGGAATAGGCAGTTGCAGGTTTCTCTTATTTATCCTTCTTTCTTCCTTGATTTCTATGCCAATGGCCTTGGTAGAAAATTCTTTCGGGGTAAACATGGATCCTCTTATCAAACTTCTCTCTGGCTCACAGAAGGCCTCTAAAACCTCTTCCACAATTCCCCCTTTTTTTGTATTTGAGCCACAAACACAACCACTAAGGACTTTTGCAGGGCCCTTGCAAAAATCCAAGCAGACAGGATATACACAAAACAATGATAACAACCAGCAGCAACATTAACAACCCAACTTCCAACAGACCACAGGCAAATCAAAAGGTCAAATCAACTTGATCTCCATCCACACCTTTGCTGTGAATCTCAATGCAGAGCTGGCTCTGTGTCCCAAAACTTTGTAGTGAGAAAAACAAAGCACAATTATCACTGTCCCAAATGAGCATTTTAGCAGGCAGGCAGAGCCTGTTCCTGCTGGCCACAAAATAATGGCATTAATCGATGTTAGTCAGCCTGGGCTGCCCCTCCCTTTGCTGTGCACTGGGAGAATGAAATGTTTGTAAACCAAAGTGTGCTCAGTGCTGTAGAAATGTGCACAGTTGCTCCTTGATGTAAGGTCATTAAAAATAATCATGCACACATCCAAATAAGTTTAAGACCAAGAGAAAGCAAAGAGTATTGATAATGCTCATCATCAGAGCCTTCCAGTTGCTTTTTCTGCTGGCCTTGAGCAGTTTTTAGAGGAGTCAAGGGCTGGTGAGAGGGAGCACAGGCTGCACTGGGTAAGTGGACCATTGAGATGGCCCAACTGCAGGAATGTTTAATTCTTGCTGGAAAAATCTCTTTGTGTTGCTGCTCCTGTCCGAGGAGGAAGAAAGGTGGAAAACGTATTCATACAGTGACAATGTAAAGTTCAAGAGAAGAGAGAACAAGGAGTGAAGGGTACAATGAGCAGCAAATGCTGGTTAGCAATTAACCTCTTAGAAGATCAGTAGAAAAAACCCAAGATTTAAATGGGATTGGTTTTTTTGGGTTTGGCTGTGCTTTGTTTGTTTTTTTTTTAATACGATGACCTGTGCTTTTGACGGTCACTGGTCACATCCTAACACTTTGCAAGGTCACTGCTGGAAAACTGGAAAACCTCTAAGCTCAATAAAATTAATGGTATCATATTCTAAACAAGATGTAATTTCTTGAAATATAAAGCTTCATAAATCTTATAATTCATGCACTATTCTTCTGAATCCAGTCATTCTTAACTGAAAGCAGAGTAGTTTTAACATGGACTTAATGTATTTATTTTTGGATAGTTGGGCAGGAATTTTGATTTTCAAAAAAACTTATTTTTCACTAATTTTAACCTATTGTAATTCCAATGACTCCAAGCCTGCTGCAACAAAAAAATCAAATCTAGTTCTCAAGGTAAGCCCATTATTGCTTACCATTTCCCCAAAAGTTTATGAAAGATCCTTAATGGCACCAGCAAAAAGCTCACCTCAGTTTTATTATGCTTTAAAAGCCACCATCCACTCTCACATTGAGAGAGAGGAGCTTGGCATTCACTTTTTTCAGTCAGAGCCTTCATGTTACTTCAAAGATCAATAAATTGAAAAGCTGAGGGAATTAGGGATTCTCAGTTCTTAAAATCACAACATTAAGTACCTCTGCAATTCCCAACCATGTTTTTTCCCTCTCCCCTTGTACAAATAAAGTCACATCTCAAAGCAAAACCATGCTACACCTTCACCTGGGATTCAGGCTTTTGGGATTCATGTACTTTATTAGACCAGCAGAGATCACTGATAAATATAGCTGACTTGCAAAAGACAAACTACAAGATTTCAGCTCAATATTCTCACATGAATCCTAGTTAATCTGGTCTTCTAGTTTAGGATTATAGCTAGGTTTGTGTAAAAATTGCAAAAAAAGACCTACAAATTAAAACTTAGCAATAACAATGCTCACTGTACTATCAATTCATTTCCCAGAAAGATTCATAGCCACGATTTTTCAGACACTTAAGCCTTTTTTGGGGAGCAAATTGTTTGCCTGAAAATTAAGAATAAGTATTTATAAAAAGGTCAGAGACAAAAGTTAAAAGCCAGTGTAATTTTGAACTTATTTAATTCCATCTATTAATAAAAATGGGACTGACAAGTGCCTGTTTCTCTACCAAAGACAAACTGAGAGGCAAAAACCACGAGGCAAATCCTTCACCTGTAATCCAAAACAACTGATGTGGGAGCTCACAGTGCTTGCAGGTCCAGCTGATGGCTTTAAACCAACACAAAATCAGGCTGCTACCAAGAGGGCAGTTGTGCCCCATCTCCCATGGAAGTGCTGCTGCCATTCCCCTCATGCCAGTCTCAGCCCTGGGCAGGCGCTGCGGAGTCCTGAGCTTGTTTTATGTAGCTGGATTTGCTTTTATAGCTGGATTGGTTTATTGACCAAAGCTTTTAAGCAAAAATTGAATGCCAGTGCCAATGTAAAGGACTGAATACATGCCCTAGACAGAACAGCCCATTCATTTCACATGTAGCCCCCACTTACAATTTAAAGCATCAAAATCCATCATGAAAATTCAGCCGGGCTGTTCTAGACACAGCACTGTCCTCAGAGCAGATCCAGAATTTTCAGTTCTGTTCCAAGCCTGTGCTCCAAGCTCCTGCCTAGTTCTGCTGAATAAATGTGTCTCAGCCAAGTATTCTGAAATGTTGAGGTATCACCTATCACACTCCAGGCATGATGAAATCCCTTTGCTTTGTGGGTGAAGATCCCCAAAGGGCAGAAAAGCTTTGTAGGCTCTTAGCAGCACAGCAGAAGTTAAAAGTCACCCAGTAACTCTGGAGTTTAAAGAGGAAAGTTGCTCCCACCCCTGCACAGCTTAGGTCTGTTCCACATCCTCCCAAGTATTAGTCAGCCTCATAGATCAGATTCCCTTGGATGCAGAGGACTTTGTGAGACTTTGAACACTTCCTCCCTCGCTGTTCCTGTCACAGCCCACCCCAAAACTGAAAGAGCTGAGAGAACAACCCCAGAGAGATGTTGTGTTTTATTGCCTCCAATGAACTCAAGCAAGGACTCAGAGGGAGCAGTAAAGCTGAAGGGTTGGCTTTTGATATTGTTTTCACTTCAGCTCTCTACACCCTCCTAAATTTTCCAGCTGGCCCGTCGGGGCACAGAGTGAACAATATGCACTAAGTGCACAATGGCAAGAATATTCAAAGGAGCACCTGGGGCAATAAGAACCCACAGAAACCCCCCAAGACTCTGTTTCCCAGAACATTTGTTCTTTAATTCAGGATTTTGGAAAAATATGCATCAAGATCTATTTGAGTCTTCCGCGCTAAAAAAAATTGAGTACAATTTTAACACAAAATGCATTTTTTCATCCTGCAATGCTCTTTAGTTGATGTACCAGCCAAAAGTAACTGGTAACCAAGAACTAAAAGAAACAGCACCTGCTGGCCTTTTTCTGCTTTTCACTGCAGCTCCATTTTTCCATTTTCCAATAGATGAGAATTATAGATACAGGCTCAGTTACTTACATCTGTGATGAGCAATTTTCCTTTTGTAGTTAAGTCTTCTCCCAGAAAGAAATTTTACCTTTCAAAGCAAACAAGACCAAAACTAAACAAGGTGAACAATGTCAACAAATGCAGAAATACCACAGGCTATGGAGAGCCCAATGCATTGATATCAGCCAAAGCTTCCCTTGGATGGAATACAGCCTTAAACTGATTAATTAGGAAAGGACAAACGAAGGAAGAGAGAGGGAACAAAATTGTGCTTAGCTTAAGTGTTTGACCTGAATATCTCAAAATGCTTAGTAAGGACAGATCAATACTAATGCTTTTCAGCTAATATTTGGCATATGGATTAAACAAATCAGCAACAGTCAGAAGCAAGTTGGTCACTTAACTCCCAGCTTATTCCTCTGAGGAAAGTTTTGTGAAATGCAAAGTCTTAATAGCACAGTGGCAGCTGCTCAAGGTAAATAGAAATAAAAAATAATAGATCTAGTACATCACCTGATTTTTGGAGAGCACAGTGGATACATTTCAATGCCTGCTTTTAACATGGGTAAAGTATTACAGTGCTTACAGAATATACTCAAAATACATAAATACACCATCTCAGGCAGGCAGCAGTGACATGAATCCTTGCAGATTTTTTCAGAAACATACTTAAAATAAAAATAAAATAAAATGTATTACATCAGCCTGGCTATGCTGTCAGTCATGTCTGCACTTCACATCACATCAAGACCAGGAGATGAAAGGAGAGAACTGCAGGTGACTCCAGGTATCTCTGCACAGCCTGGTTCACAATGGGTCCCTCTGCCTTGCCAGGAGATGGAGCTGAGTCCAAAGAGTAAGAAGCGATGAATGACCTGTCAAACTAGCTTAGAAGTCCAGGAGAAGGAAGTCCAGGAGTAATCCATGTATTTGCCAAGTGAGACCAGCTTCCCCTGTTGCAGGAATCTGGCCCAGGGTCTGTTTGCTCTCTTCCAGGCTCTGTCTTCATGGCTAAATCACTTATTTTCAGGACCTGCAATCAAATGCAATCAAGAGCAGGCTCACAGCCCTCAGCAGTATCTGCGGGAGATCAAGCCAGAAAGGAGGAGAGAAAAGTCAAGAAGTATCATGCCCATAAAGTGACTTATGTTGTGTCAAAACTGTAGAAAGGTGGATTTAAAACTCTTTAAATTTGGGGTATTTCCAGGCTGAAATTGAGGGAGTGGGTTTGGCTTTGTAAAAGACTTTCAGATATACAGTTCCCACTTTTAAACATGGAAATGGAGACAAGAGAACAAGAGAGACAGAGGGGGGAACTGCAAAAAAGTTACAAAAATCAGAACTTTGTCTTCTGCTCCTGACCGTCCCAGAGCAGTGTGAGAGTGTGGGAAGCACAAGCAAAGGCAGCCCAAGCACAAGGAGCAAACCATTCCAGAGAGATGGGGAAAGCAAGGCCAAACAAGATAAATGAACCAGGATGGGATATTTCCTTCATTTGCAATTAAAATACAGCCAGTAGCAGGATGCCCTGCACTGACATTTATCCTGCTGCTGGGATACTGCAGGATACACCCACAATAACCTGCCCTGGAAAAGGCAGGAGCCTTGTTCTGTTCCAGCTCTGCCATCAGATGGCAGAACAGCACCAGCTCTGCCACAGGAGCGGGTGTATGAACTTCCCATGGTTTGGTTTACTGACAATCAGCCATGCCAGCAGCTGTAAAAATCAACATGAATCGTTTTCCTTTGGTCCTGCAAGACAAAACTCATTCAAACACAGTGAGATATTTAAAGCTGTATCAAAAGGTTTGGTTCACACTCCTTTCAAGGCTCTGTAGAAATCAATTTCAGTCTGGTTTCGTGGTTGCAGAGAAAGTTTAAGGAAAACGAAGACATCTGCAAAGTTCACTAACCCTAATGAGGAACCACATGGTGAACATCAGAGACTCAAAGCCAGCACAGATCTTGCTGCAGGGCTTTTGTCTGGTTTTGCCCATTTTGTGGTCATTCTCAATGTTGAGGGTACAAGGGGCAAGAATTTGCAAACCCTTTCTGCCCCACACAAACCTGAGCAGGATTCACCCTTGTAGCAGTAGATGACACAAAGTCATCTGGGTTTAAGCTGTGGAGAGTTTAGAATTCTCCAGCTGGATTCATATTCCTATTTTTTCACTTTCATAACCAGACTCCTGCTCTCAAGCAGCTTCTACCACTGCAACCACCTGCAATACCTGCTGCCACAGGAGACTCGTGGCTCAGGTATTACCATGAATGAAACTGTTTTTTCCTTTAGGGAACTAACGTTGTGCTACAGTAAATACCACAGCAGGACAAGCAAAGGGAAGTAGAAAACTTGTCTTGAAACCGAGGGGATTCCCTGTCTCTGCAACGGCTGGTGTAGCTATAAATAATGAGGAGGAAATGAGAACTCTGCCTTAAAAATATTCAGTACTTTGAATGTTGCAAACAAGACTGAAGCCTTTGAAAAAATAATTGGGAAGGGAAGAGGCAAAAAAAGTGAAAGCAAAAACATTAAATAGTGGAGCTACAAAAAAAACCTAAAATACCCTCAGTTTGTTTGTGAGAAATATGATCATGCAAGCTGTGAAGCAGTCAGGGATGTACAGCCACCCCACCACACGCCTGCTTTGGAAGGGATAAATTTCAACTGTGTCAGCAATATTTGGCAAAGCTGACAGAGCTTAAACGTGCAGGTTACTCCTGTCAGGCCTGCAATGAGAGGGCAGAGCCAGCTCCCAGCAGCACATTGCAACAAAATGATCGCAGAAGAGTCTTAAAAGCTTAAGAAAATGAATTTAAAGGAGTTCCAGGGCTGATGTGAAACTGCAGTGGGTGGAAAACTGAACTGTGCCACTGGTTGAGTCTCTTGAGCAATTCAGCCAAGAGCTGGAGGCTTCTGAGGAACGTCACAGAGCACCACAGAAACCACACCACCTTCAGAGACAGGAAGGCCTTTGCCTTTCATCAGCAGATATGAGACAGTCACACCACCAGCAGCAGCTGAAACCATTGAATTCTTTACAAAACTACTGCAATGAAGTACTCCTAAGGCAGGCAGGCGAGTTTTAATGCCAGCCCTCTTTCTTGAGGGCATTTGTTTTTGACAGAGTGGCACAAGGAGATTGGTCACCACATTTATTCCTGGCTCAAAGACACGTGAACTCAACCAAGGCAGATAGGGAGTTAAGTTAAATGGGACAAGCTTTGCTCTTAATTTGATGTAAACAGGAGACAGAATTAAACCACCTACAAATTCTGTGCATGCTCAAGACTTCATGGCCATGGGGGTTGTGAGCAGCACTGTGCTGATTGTGCAAGAGCCTCAGCCAGTTCTGAAAAAATAAAAAAGCTAAAAAACCAGCACACAACAAAGTAGACAGCAAATACTAACTCCCTGCAGAAAAAACAGCTGAAACACACTGAATAGCAGCGTTTCTTTCACAACTTTGTGCACAATGCAACCCTTTTTATGTAGGAAAGTGCCATGTCAAGCCCTCGGAACTGCAGGTCACAAATACTGCAGAATGCTGTAGATTTGTGCCACTCTGTGCTGGTTTATGTTGAATTAGCACACACCACTTTCTGCACTGTTCCTTGCTCTAATGTAATAAGTATGGGGTTCCATCATTAATTCATGGTTTAGGAACTCTCTACTTTCTCTAGAGCAAGGGTAAACTGTAGTTTTTGGTATCTTTTCATGCAAAACAAAACAAAACAAAAAAGCCTCAGCACAGAAAGCTTGAGTTGGTACATTTGTGTGTGGGCAGGTGGATGAGTGGAAATGGGGTAGGGTAGAAAAACAGCATAGCAAACTTCAGTGAGGCACATCCTGATCTCCAGAGTAAACTACCAGGAAAAAAAAAAAAAAGAAAAAAAAACCCCACAAAATTAACAAACAAAAAAAACACATCCCAATATTTCTACCTGCAATGTTAGTAGAATCTTTGGCTTAGTAGAGTCTTTGGCAACCTGAACTGCTCCCAGGCAGCAGGAAAGCCAAGCAAAATGTTCCTGTAGCTTCAGAGCCTCTCTCAGCTTGCAGGAAGGATGCTGGGTTTAGGACTGTGAGGAGTTAATAATTCAAGCAATCTCCAATATTGTCATTGTTCCAGGCAGGAGAGAACCAGGCAGGAAAGGAGTGGTCACTAGGTGTGCTCAGTGTGAGTCACTTTTCAAACAGCAGAGTCAGTCACAGGCTGCAGGGCCCCAGAGGCTCTCCCACAGGCCAGGATTCACCACTGAGCACAAGAAGATTCCAGTTACAGCCTGATTTTCTGGGCTTTCACAGCTTTTTGCCACTTGTGAGCTGTGTCCAGCCAAGGTTCTCCTGCCCAGATTGAGTTAAATATAAAATAGACACACACACAGCAACTGTCGGGACTTAATCAAAGTGGAAAAGTCTCAACTAAAGAATTTGGGTGCACTTTAGCTTAAAACTTCTTAAAGTTGAAATTTTATTTTTTTAGTCATCCATTCCTCACTCTAAAATCCCTGGTACAAGATTCTATTATTAAAGTGATACAATTAAATAAACAAAACTAGGATTTTGTATCAATTAGTGTTGCATGAGTGGCCACTGCAAAGGTTAGAATAGCAGAAGGGCTGAAATAATTAAAAACAAGAAAAACAAAAAAATAAATTCAGAACTCCTGAGATGCCACTCTTCTGTTACATATTTTACTGATATTTTTGACCATCTGGACACTCAAAAACTTCAGTATGTACAATTTCAGCTGAGGAGCTACAGAGGAATTATGAGAAGTCCAGGTGAGGCTTAATCATCTTGACTTCTTGACCAAGCAAATGAGGCCAGAGGAAGCTCCATTTTGCCATCATTTGATTGCTGTTGGCACCCAAACATCCCAGCAAGCTCTGCAGACTTCACTCATGCAAAGTTCTCTCCTATAGAGAGCTTATGAGCAAAAAGTGCTGCTTTTAGAATTAAACTTTACATTAAAATATCTGCTGCTGTGTAGCTTTAATTGGCCAACCTCAAATGGCCATTGAGCTGGATGGTTTGCCTGTTTAGACACTTTTTTTCCTTTCAGGAAACTTCCCTTTAATGAGAACACTCCCCATACCCAACAAAATTGAAATGTAATAGTGCACAAGAACGATAGAATGGTTTGGATTGAGAGGGACCTTGGGTATGATCCCATTCCAGCCCCTGCCGTGGGCAGGGCCACCTCCCACTGCACCAATTTGCTCAAAGGCCCATCCAGCCTGGCCCTGAATCAGTGACAGGAGTTGGTTTTGCCATTCAAATCCTCTTTGGCACAACATCTGTTTCCACAGGGATTCCCTTACTTCTTCCCTTTGCACCCCTGGGTTGGAATAAGGGCAGCAGATCAGGCCTGGCCTGTTTGCCAAATTCCACCCGGCCAGGTTCAGAGTTTACCATGGAAACCCTGAGAAACTCCAGATGAGCTGGGGCTCTGGGAGATGCTGCAGGAATGTGAGCACCTTGGAGCTGCCTCCAGGAATCCCCACGTTCCCTCTCATCCGGAGCCGCGTCAGCAGAGCCACGGGAGAGACAAACAGGTGAGGGACAGGGATCAGAGCTCTGGCAGGGCACCCAGCCTCCATGGGAGAGACACAGGAGAGCCAGACCGGGTGGGGAACAGCAG
Source organism: Peucedramus taeniatus (assembly GCA_013400575.1). Lineage (NCBI taxonomy): Eukaryota > Metazoa > Chordata > Aves > Passeriformes > Fringillidae > Peucedramus > Peucedramus taeniatus. The sequence goes on along the minus strand of WBNO01017174.1, from coordinate 31,042 downwards.
CCCCTGCTCGTGTCTGAGGGCACAGTTCAGTTTTCAGGAGCAGTCACCGCCACCAGCGCTCTCTGCTCGTCACTGCTTGCCCAAGGTCTGCCTGCAACAACAGCCCATTGTACAGCCCCATGGTGGGGACTCCTCCTCTTTTGGCTGGTCCTCCCTCTGCAAATGAGTTGTGACTCTAAAAAGCACACCACAGCAACAGCATCTGCAATATTGTTATGAACAGGGTACCAGCACATTCCCTCGACCGCTGCTTAGCTCTGCATTCCAGCTGGCTTTAAAAATTAACTCTAGAACACAGCTCCCACAGAGCTGTAGGAAAAGGAAAACTAAAAGGCTTTTTTTTTATCCCCTCAAATGTGTGCAGTTACAAGGTTCCAAGTTCTTTTCATTAACTGGCAGGAGGAAAGTGCCTGCCATGCAATGCAGGCAATGCAGCTGAACCTACTCCTGTACTTTCACCTCTCCATTTCTTGCTACCTACTCAAACATGTGCAAAGAGCACTTTAAACTGCTGACACTGTCTCTCAGCAAGTTCATTTTCCTATTATCAAGCTTTCAACCACAACAGGAAAGAATCTACAGCCCACACCTCTTACAGCCACAAAAATAGCTCTTATAGCATAGTTTTTAATTTTTCACACTCTTTACTAATCCTTTCTATTCACAACTCAATTGTCCTGGAGCAGAACTTATTGACAACACATGCTCTGTTAGTAACTAAACAAGCCCAGGACTGTAAGGCTCCAAAGTGCATTCAATCCACCTGTAAGGGTGAAATGGAGATGACAAACCTTCCAGCTCCTCGGAGCAGTGGAAATCCTCTAGTCCACCTTGCACTGCAACATTTAATCTTTTGCTACAAAGATGGACATTGGAAAGTCGCTCATACATTTGTGTAAATATATATATCCTTGTAGAACTTACACCCAAAAAAGAGAAAATCATGTAATTTAGAGGAGATGGTTTTAATTTGGAAGTTGGCACTAGCATTTTAATCTGCTATTTAATAATGAGTTAGAAAATATTTAATTTTAATGCAGTTCAGCCTGGCTAAATATCACAATATAGCATGTTGTCTGCAAAGTGTTAAACTTCAATGAATTTGAAAAGTAGTGCCTGTATAGATTATTTACTCAAGTACTTTTAAAGCGCAACATTGGTAGCAGGCACCACTTACAAACAGTCCCCCGAGGCAAGACTCTGCTAAAGAAGTTAATTACCAGGTAAGAGTGACCTGGGCTCTGGTTCTCAGTTCTCAACAACTAATCTTCAGTCGTTCCTCTCCAAAGAAAAAGTGAAAGAATAGCAGTGTCATAAAATCTGCTCTGATAATGTTACAGTCAGAGTGCATATCAAGGGTAATTGCATGTCACTTCTTCAGAATATTGAATATTGCTTTTCTAGTAAGCTTAATAACACACAGAGCTCAAAATGTTAGTGCAGTTAAATCCAAGCAGAGCCTACCAATCCACATCACGTGTATTCAAATTATTTTAGCCCAAAGACATCCCAGACAGTGCCCAGGAGTCTGCTGTTCAAAACCTGCAATACAATCAAATTTCACTTACAGCCTTTGCACCTTTCATCTTCCCTCAGTTCATTTTGGCAGAAAAGAATTCAACAGCCTGAGACATCACCCTGCAGCAATTTTACCTTTAACTAAAACTAATTCCTGCAGGAGCAAAAATCAGTGTTTGCAATAATTTAGTAAAGTGTTTACTTCCCAAACACAATCTCAAAGGCAGTTACAATTTCCACCCTAAAGAAAAGGACAGCAATAAAAAGATTTTAAGAGCAGTGATTCACCATCTACCTTCCTTCCTAACTTTCATTTTCTACTCTTCTTTCAGCCAGGTGCAAATACTCCCAACAAGCTCTGCAAGTTTTATTTAATCCAGTTGTATAAAATAAGACACTTTTTTTACCACTTTCCCATTCCTTTTAAGCACAAGTATTTGTTGCTACCATATGGTGGCTGGGCAAAAGCTTTAGACAAGTCTCAAGTAGTAATTTCTGCACTACGGCTGAAATGTTTCCTCTGTTCTTCCACCATCTCCCACCTGCATTCTGTGTCTATCTCCATCTGTGCCTGACTTCCTAAGGGACCCTGTGAAACTGCTGCTGCTGAAGGGAACCAGCAACAGTTTCTAGAAGGGTGATTGAGAAGATGCAGCAGCCATCAGCTCTCAAAATCCCACGGATGGAACAGGAGACACCTGGGCAGGAAGGCTGGCAGCAGGCACCCTCAGTTTCAGGTGGTGGTTGCCCATTCTTTCAGCATCACTTTAGGCACAGCTGAGCTCCTCCTCGCTCTGCTCTAAAGCCCCAGGGCAGTTACTGTGCAACACCTGTGTCTTTTGGCAGCACCACATGCTAATAACTACCTTTTCTAAACTCTCCCACCTGGGTTTCTAAAAATAACAAGGTGATCTCAACATAGGAGCTAGCCAATGTGACATAGGTGGGAAGAGGAATTAAGAGAAAGATGACCTGTACAAAGATTTCATGCTTTAAAGATTATAATCATCCCCCAGGATGCAAGTCATCCTCTTCACTTGTCATGTTTTAATAGCTTTATGACAGCAAATGCAAAAAACCTTTCAGTGTGGTGACAACAACCTCTCAGGATTAGGAAGGGTGTTACTGAGAGTGTGCAGGCAACTCTGGCTTTCCACTTAGGGTGTTTTTCTGGCTCTGAAGTGCCTGAGGAGATGGCTCTTTCAGGCAAGTTGTCTTACCATGCCACCACAATTCCAGCTTAACCAACCCCAAAAGCTGCCTGCCATAGAAAGGTTCATTGCTAAACCTGCATGCCAAGCACCTGGAAAGCTCCCACAAGTGAAAGGAGCATCTTTTTTCAAATTGTTCATTCAGCTTCCATGACAGCAACATTGATTACTGCTGGCTCCCAGGATAATAACATTTCAATAAGACAGGAAGTAAAACCCCCAAGTTTCCACCAGAATGATTAAAAGTGACAAGACTGCATGAGTCTGAAACAAAGAAAAGAAGAAGTGCCAAGAAAAACCGGCAGATGTTTTTGGATTTGGTTTAAAAAGTTCATTGCTAATTAGAAAAAAAGCTATTTGATAGGTGTTAGGACAACCTTTAAAGAGAAAAGCTCCAATTGCTTCCATATTGTCTGTGAGTTTTCAGAGCATTTTTTCTTTTTACCAAGCCATATTAAAAATATTTCAGTTCATTAATTCAGGCATAACCAGTATTTTCTACCAACAGATTAATTTCTCTCAGTACTTTCCCTGCAGTCATGGCAGAGACTGATAAAACAGGGAGATCACTTGCAAACATGGAACTGTTCTCTGTATCTCTAACCAAAGGACTGCTATAAAAAAACATTCACAGAAGGAGTAGAAATCCCTACAATATCTTCAGCCACCTAATGCCCCATGGAATTTCAAGTCACATTTCCTGCTCTTTGAACTCCTATACAGGTGCTAAGCACCCACTGGCTCTGAAATGCAGAAACCATGTGGAATGCTGGAACCAGCAAAGCAGCAGCTGCTCTATCCAGAAGGTGACTTACTGAGCTAAGTGCAGCACATTCCTATTAAAAATGGATAGACTTGGTTTTCAATTAGAGTCACAAAGAGTGGGAGTTACCTTGCATCCTTTTCTTTCCAAATCAAATAATTATCAGAGAAAAACCACAGGTGTCACTGACAAGGAGAGATTAACTGTGACTTAAAACCACACACCTGGATTGAAAAGTGGTGAGACATGCTCTGCTTGCTAAGTAACCTTAAAAGTGCATGTTAGCCCAGGCAAATTAGAAGCCTTTCATTTGTTTCCAAGAAGTTGAATTTAATAGTATTAAAACTCCAAAGTGGCGTTTTCCCTACAGTGCCTGGCATTGATGAAGTGTTTACAGCCAAGAGCATCCAGTCATTTTGTCTCATGTCAGCTGAGTGGGTGGCAAGAGCAGAGGCACCAACAGCAGCGTCTAGGGTGGGGAAGGGAAACAAAAGAGCAGAGTTTTGAAGAGTTGGTTTGGTCAGTGCAGTCTAACACTCCATAAAATACCCCAGTACCTGAACTTACTCAAGGATATTTAAATCCAGAGCTCAGGTCTTCCTTTTTAAAAAGCTTCTTCAGCAAGAGGACATGGAACCCAAGACCTGAACATGAAAGCTGCCTGCTGGATGGTCACTGTTGCAAAGTGACACAGAGGAAAAAGGTGATTATTGTGAGTCCTACATTAAATCTGGCCTGAAGTTCCCTTGAATCCTTCCCCTAGTTACTAGGCAAAAGTGCTGTGTGCATCACGCAACAAATAGCAGGTTTCTGACCTAAATTGGGAGAAGGTTTATGAAACAGGAAAGGTAAGATGGGTTTGAAAGACAGAAGCAGAAAAACCCCAACCAGTCTCTCTCAAAGTAAAGGTGATTTCACAGAGTTGGAGAATACATGAGAAGAAATATTAGCTGTATTTAGCCTCCTTCTCCCTTAATTTAACCATTTCCTTTTGTTCCCACAGGTCTCTCCCACCCCACAATGTGACTGCTTTTGTAAAGTCTCTTCTTATTTTAAGCATTTGCCTTATGATTCTGAATCATACTGAGAAAGCTGTATACCAGAGGAAGTCAAGTCTCCTGGCTTTAAATTCTTGAATTCCACCCAAGTAGGTGCCTAAAACAGCAAGCATAACTATTTGTGTCCTGGACATCCAGTTCTGGGATAATTTCATCAAGAATGAAGGAAAGGATGAGCAGCTGAGTTTCATAAAGATAAAAATAATTCAGTTTATTATGCCACCTTGAATGTGGATTAAGGCTGACATACAAAAGTTGATAGTGTCTAAGTACTGAATAATTTTCACTGAGGTTGCAAATCAGACGTTTGTTGATGAAAACAAGAATAGCACAGCTCCTTTTTGCTGCTGGTGGACTGCACTGCTGTTTCTACACAAATGACACAGCAGAAACTCCTGCCATAAGGGGCAAGGGCAGTTTAAGATTTAATGCTCATCCTACACCCCAGAACATTGTAACTAAGTGGTGGTTTTCATTTTTTAACTTCTAAGGATCTATGGCAAGTTTCCTTTTTTTCATATGCTCATTAAGAAGCAAAAGAGGCCTTGATTCTCCACATCAGGCCACAAATTTTCCAAAAGTGAGAGTGGCTACAGAATCACAATCCTCAAAGGTCTAAGAGTTCAATTAGAATGATATTAAAGGCTTATGGTAACAATCCCAACACTTGAGGTTAATGCCTATAACTGAATCAAGAACTAAAAAAGTCCCATTTACCCTACCTAGGGCTCATGGCTCCGAGCATTCCAGTGCATTAATGTGTTGGAACTTGTGCTTTCACCAATTAGTCACGGTTCCTCCTGCTTCCCATAGTGAGAATAAAAGCTGCTCAGAGCTGTCATTGCTTCATATTCCAGAAGAGACAGTTGCATAATTACTAATTATCTATCAGTGAGTCACAATAGCTGTGGAGCAGGGAAAGCCAAAGCTCCTGCACTGAAGAAAAGCACTAGGATAACACGAAGGAGAAAAGCATTTATAAATATCTTGGAAGTGGAAGCGGGGTTAAATTTAGTTTGAGATGGCAGAGCAGCAGCTCAGTTACACAACCTTTAACTCGCAGTGCTCTGCAGGCAGAAAGGAGGCCAGAGCTGCCTCAGGGGCTGAGCAAGGCTCCACAAGAGGAAGGAAACCTGGAACTGCAAGTGCTAAGTGAGACCTGTCAACCCGTGCTTTTACATTTATGATGGTATGGCACATCTTGAAAATAAGAGCTGACAATTCCCATCAGCTCCACTGTTTCTGGAGGTTTGCTCAAACACACAGCCAATGTCTCCAGGCCAGACAAAAACTGCTCATGCTTCAGCACAGAGATTGACAAACAGAAATACACTTAAATACATTTCTCCAGAGCAGGGATTCTTTGGTGGCTTTTCTTCATTTCTGTTTTTAACTTGGCTTAACAGGCTGGGAAATATGTATAATTATGGGAAGTTTTACTTCCCGGCTTGGTGCTTCTAAATCCAAGCTACCTTTACAAACCTGTTCTGTGCTTTTCAACAACACAGGATTTAATACTGTACTGTGAAGAAAGGGCAAAATGTTCAACAGCACAAGACATAGGGGACAGCATCTTAAAACCTTTTTGTTCTTTGCTTCCAAGTTTGAATTTGAAATCAACAAAAACCATCTCAGTTTGGATTTTTTAGTCTTAAAGGAAAGGTTAAGCTTAAAGCTGGCAGACCTAAAACCACAGCTTGCAGATCTTTAGGATTGTATTCTTGACCAAAAGAAGGAGGAATTTGTGAAAACTAAATATTACAAGAAATAAAAAACAAAAACCCACACTATTTTGGTGATGCAGTAACTTAATGCTACCTTTCCCTCCCTCACCACGAAATGTAGATGCCATAAATAACTGGAGTTGCTTGAAATGTTAATCCTAAAGCTTCTGCAAAACCACAGTACCTTCTTTAAACCATATGAAAATGCAGATGGGTTCATGCTATTTAAATAAATGTGAAACTAATAGTACAAATGAACAAGCAATGACAGTGAGGGGAAAAGAGGTTGACACACAAAAAAGTCACCGCGATCAGGGATACCTCAGCATGTGTTCTGATACCAGCTCATGAAGGTTTAGATTCTGAGGGTTTGGTGGGCTTTCTGGGGTTTATGTTTTGCTTTGTGATTGTGAAGTTTTTCTGTTTTGATTTTTTCAAAATGCACATGAATCAATAACTTGATTTTCATGGTTTCTCACTACGGAAAAGAGCATGTTCATGTATATTAAGATGGCATTTAAACTATCCGGGTGTTTTCCACAAATTAGACTAAACAACATAAAAAGATACAATGAACACTGTAACATTTGCAAGGGATTTATTTTTGGTTTACAAACAAAGGCACCCAATATTTCTGTTTATGTCTTATAAAAGCTCACAGATTTAGCATTTGTTTCCAAACATGTGTTCCTACAGCAGAGAAAAACATTACAGGAAAATGTAATTTTTTCCTGGTCCCCAATTTAAATATCAGTAACAGTTCAATGATAATGTTGTTTCAGTCTGTTCCTCTTCTTATCTTACTGATACCCCTCCTGTAACTTGCTAGTCGAAACACTGAGCCTGCCTTCGTGGACCAAAATATAGTTCCAGTATATTTCTGACCAACATCCTTTATGTGCAATCACTGGTGTGAAGAACTGCAGGAGGACAGGGCTCCCATATGGAAAAAATCCAATAGTTCCAGGTAGAATTTCACAGACTGACCACAGGAAGTGACAAAACCAGCAAAATAAATGTGACACTGAATCTACTTTCATTTCAATAGGATGATGATGACTTGGTGTAAAATACCAATAGGGCACAGAACAACAGTCTCCACAAAGAGGGGAAAAATGGGTTTCTATATTGGCAAATGTTTAGTGTAGAGGTTAAATAAGCTTAGGCTTAAAATAATCCCTCTCTTTGTTATTTCTTCAAAAGACTAAATTTCTAAGCAGTGTCTTGGACCAGAAGTAATCAGTTCATTGGCTTCATAGCTTATCTCAGTGTTAACAAATCAACATTAGAAATATCATGTTATAATGTTCATATATTATGTTTATAGTTAGAAACAACCAAAATTCCTAAGTGGATTGTTTAACAGAATAACTTTCAGAGTATGATGTACTTACTTTAGCAAACTTCAGCCACGTGCCAACATGGGACAAGGGGTGTCACTGGACAGGAGGCCCCTCTGAATAAAGTCTATAATTCAGGAATGCTTAAGCATACTTTCAGGTCTAGTGAGATACTTGGGGAGGCAGCTAAAAATGTCATACACCTATTGTATCTGTTAAAGTGTAACATCTCCAAGCACAGAAGCCTTAATTGATTTCAGCCACAGTCAGAGGTCTCTCACACAAGGTGTGGTCCTAGACCATTTAGGCTTTTCATCACTAGCTTTATATATACACCAGAAATTTTAAAAAGGAATTACAGCTTAACTACTTACTACAGAATATTTAGCTTCAACAAGGAAGCCATTATCTTTTCAAAATGAGATATACATCTGCAGGAAAGGTGTTCTCTTTAAAGTAAGAGTTCTTAGAAGAATAGCAAAATAAGTTCTTTACAAATTTAATTCAATAGGACAAAAAACTACCAAGGGCAAGTAAAATGTAGTTCTTGTGTAATTAAGTCATTATTTGCCTTTCCAGGCAGATTCAAGAACAAATTCATCAGTACAAACTGATTTGAATGAACAAACACTAGGCAAGGGTGCTGGTCAGTGCATGAATTAGAGGAACACTACAGTGTTCTCAAATCTGTGCAACCAAAATTTAGAGGGATCTTCATGTATTGCCTTGGATTAAAGAAATAAGGATTCAACCTTTTCTTACAACTTGCCATTTTTACAAATGTCTTCCCTACTGAAACAAAGTAACATGCAGAAAAAACCCCAAATTTCTTCAGGTTTAAACCTAGTAATTTAAGTTAAAAGACAGATGGAAGAACTGTTAACATCTCTTCATTTTGGAGCAAGGTGCATCTTACTCTGCCTGCCCAGTGAAATGAGATTTTACTAGAGTAGGGATGAGAAAGTGTGCTTGTGCATTGGTGTTGACCATGCCTCAAATTTAACAGCTCAGATTTTGAAAAAAATTACTAATTCTTGAAGTATTTGCTAATATTGCTTACAACTTAAAAATAGATGTAGCTCTTAATAAAAGTCTACAGCTTGTCCAGCTACTATTACCAGCAATATAAATAGCAACCAAGCATAATAAATTCCTTTTCATTACATTTACCCTTTGAAGTCAGAAGTGCTGGCTCTGTGTTCTCAATTAAAAAAAAATCATTAAAAAGAAGACAGTCAATGACTTTATTTACCCCTCTCTGGGTAACACTTCCTTTTATCTGCTCAATGCAAGGATCAATTCTGCTTTCAGAGTAGCAAATTGTTCATGACAACACAAATGCAAGTTGGACACAGCCAGGTTCAAGTACAGAACCGAATCACAAAGTGCATTCTGAAGCCCAGATATACAAAAGGCCTTTCAGTAAATAAGGAAGGTTGGTTCATTTTTTAATTTCTTTTTTTTTTTTTTTTTAAAGCAAAGGAGGCACCATTGTTGCACCCCTACTTTGAGGGGAAGGGAAGAAGTGGCAAAACCTAAAGACAAATTACAAAAGTTCTCAATTATTTTATTTCAGGAGATCCAGAGTCATTTGTACACTTTTGCATTTTGCAAAACCCTTCGTAATTTAGAAGAATTTCAAATAAATAGATCTACAGCAACTAGTATCTACTATGCCAGTATTTATCTTGCTCAATGTGGAGTAAAACTTAAAAGAAAAAAAATCATGTTAAGGCAGATTCCAATCAAACACATTCCAAATTGCACAGTTATGTTGGTCAGTGGTCTAATATGTCTTCCCCAGGTCAAAGAGTTTAATTTATCTAAATGCTTTTCTAAGCCAATTTAGAGTGGCATTTGCCCTTTTTATTTGATCTGTTTCCAGGAAGATACACAGCTAACATACAAATACCATACCGCTTATTTCTCACTTCAAGTAAAAATGAAATTATGCTTCACGAAATGTGACATGACTACATGTTACAGGGTTTGTGCAGTTAGACCACCATATGCATAGATGTCCTAATGCTAAATTCTCTTCCTCAGTATCTCATTGTGCTGGAGGCTCTGAAGTAGGAGAGGAACTTGTAACACAGACTAACCACAAAGTACCAGATGTTTCTTGCCATTTGTGACCTTGCAATGAAGATGCGCCAGATCAAGATCACGAGAATCGTGTTGAAGCCATAACGAATGTTCCTTAACCTGGGGAAAAACAAAAGCAATCACTAAGGGCCAATGTACAAAGACTCTGAGGAAAAAAAAACACACTAAAAATTAACTTCTGGTGTAGAATACTATTTGTTTATCTATTCATCTCAAGATACATTACGAGTAATGACAAAAGTGAATAACAGAGAAGGCTTTTCACTGCTGAAAAGCAGAATGAAAAACAAAGGAGCAGTCAGCCCTGTTGCTCACCAAATGTACTTCTGCTTTAGAGCTACTTGATGAAAACCTCCTAAAGCCAACATCACAGTGGCAACTTACCTATAGAAGGCTGCCAACCAAAAAATATTTAACACTCTGAACTTCACTTCTCCTCACCATGTATTTAAAACTTCTTTAATACGTAGGTGGAACTCTAACTGCCACTGCTGACAATAACAAGAAAAAAACCAAACCACCTTACCCCATGGTAAGAACTCATCAGATTTTCCAGGCATTTCCAGCCAAGGAACCCAGTCTCTTCACTGAGATTTTAAATTCCTTCCTTCTCAAGGAACTATATTTAAAGTGTAGGATAAACTAAGTGACCTTTTAGAGCAACTGTGCTTTTTAGCAATCTTCTCACATGTAGATATGGAAATGTCAAGAAAAACAACCAGAATTTGCTTAGATTTCTTAGAAAAAGAGCAATCTCTTTGGCTCAGTAGATTGTGACAATTTATATTTTAAAGGCAGCTCTTTTTAGGGAAATACTGCCTTTATCTTGTTTACAGGTAAGGCTAGGTTCCCTTACAAATCTTATTTGCAGAGAAAAACAGTTTAAATGTGTGTTACAAAAGCAACACTTTTCCACTTGAGGAGCAAATCTACCCAGTGGTTCCCTAGAGAAAAACATCCCCTGGGCTGCCAAATCTGGTTAATACTAAGGCAGTGGACTCCAAGTTCAGATTACAGTTAAGAACTAGATGGTAATAAAAGAGACCAAATTAATACCTCAGAGTAAACGTAAGTCAGAATCTAAACCTCTTGCTAAACAATCCACTTACAAACTTTAGAGCTGGGGGCAACCAGAGGCTGCTTTCCACGATTATTCCTTGTGTCATTTTCACAATGATCCTTTGCACAAATAATAGCAACTATGTGACCATTTTTATGCACTTTTTAATGGCATCTAAGTAGAAATTTTAAAAACCACCCAAACAAAACAACCTAGAAGGCACACTTGTTTAGCCATTTCCACAGTTATCACAGATACTATCTTTCAAAAGTGTATTTGTCATTTCAACACATACCAAACCCTTCCACAGCTGCAAATCCTTGTCTTTAGAATGACAACACAAGCCACGACCTGGATTGTTTCTCTTTCTGCTATCAGGATTGCAGATGCGATGTAGCATTTCAGAACAAGATGATTTTTATTTCACTCTTAAAAGAGACAAATCAGAAAGTCTACAGCTGCCTTGATGAATCAGCCAAGAACAAAACAAGGGCAACTGTGCTAGTAAAATTCTGGACAGTACTAATCCATCCAAATGGCAGGAATTAGGCCACAGAGAAAAGGCTAAAGGATGTCATCCTAGAGCACCAACATCAAAGTGTCCTGCTCTGAAGTGCAGAGTCTCTGCCTGTTGATTTACCTGCCTCAAAAGATCACATTCCCAAAACAGCTATTGTTCTCTTAAACCTCCCAAAGAAGCCATTCTGACCTGTGTAGCCACGTAGCTTTGACCATCCAAAAGATACTTGGGTAAAATCAAAAACCTGAATTACAGTATCCACACCAGTGATCCCAGACTGATACTGTAACTATTAGTTCTGGGAGCAACTCAGGAGCAACAAATGCTTTAGAAAATGCTTCAGACCACTGGACTGGAACAGAAGAATTGTGGAGAACCTAAACAATTGCTATTAAGAACAATTAAGTCATTACATGGAAAAGCAAACCTGGACAAATGCAGGGCATGGAAAATATAAAATTATACTTGAAAGAAAATAAAAATTAAGATTATACTTACTTATTTAAGTGTTTCCTAGCTGCAGGGAGGCCTGACATTTCTTCATTCAGCACGTATTTCTTCGTTCCCAGGCAGTAATTTTCCATATATTCTGCCCAGTGTAGTTGTCGAACGTCAAAATTAAATGTCTGAATAACAGAAAAGCTTTCACTGTTAGTTACCTAAAAATTCACCTCTATATAATTTAAATGAAAATAAATGTGTTTATTCCAGATAAATCAAATTTGCCTTTAACACAAGAAGGTTATCCTATCCTGAATGCTAGATACAGTCTAGATTTAGGTTCAATTTCTGATTCAACCACCAGCTCGTGACATAATCTCCTCCAAGATTCAATCACTACATGCCTTATTTTCCCTCCTCAGCAGTAATACTCTTCTCTCCACTTCTCAGTTTTCCCACTTCAACTGTCTGTAAGGAATTCCATTCTAAAAATAACTATTTTCTAGTATTATTTTTAAGCAACAAAATAATTCTAATATGCTCTAAAATAAACACTGCTCTGTGCCAAGTTCACTGTTTGGTAAGTGCAGGGTCCTGTTAGCTGTGCTTAGTTGTACAGTTATATTTTAAATACAACCATCTGAATGCCTTCTGTGGGAGAGAAGATCACTATGATGAATTTGATACACAGGTTTTTCACTGATGTATTGATTTCTTCATCTCAAGATTCTACAGTAACAGTGTTTAAATCCCAACGAAATGCAACAGCTTGAAAATACTAACAGTTCAAAGCTCTAGTGTCTGGCATTTTGTTTTTCAAATTTTTCCTGAACTCAAGGTTCAGGAAAAATTTCCTAGGAGGAGACAAGAGGACAGGAAGGGGTGGAAATACCATCCACACAAAAATCACCAAAAGCTATTTTATTTCCTACTTCTAGCCAGCTTATTTAGAAATTTGGCAGCTTTTCTGGAACATAACTACTGAACTGATTCTGGAAAACACTTCAGTAGCAAAGACATCTCAAGAATGACAAAGCTGTTCCAAATGCATAAGGGAATCTGAGTTTTTAGAACTGTAACTGGTAATTTTTACTCTGATGAATACTAACCCGCAAAGTCATAGCAGAAGGGAAGTTTAAATTCAATTGGGGCACCTGAGCCACTGTTGGTGGAGAGGGTAGGGAAAATTTGGAGTAAAGTTAAACCTGGGAAGAAACAAGGTTCCTTCTCCCTCAACAAACTGTCATCCTTGTTTCACTTCTCCCTGCCCCTCCTCATCTCCTCATGTCACTGATGTAGCTTTTCACACAGCCCTGGCACCTCTGAAAGGATCTCCCAGGAACCTGCAGTGCTGAGTTCCTCCTAGGTTAGCTGCACATGGTGAGGTCCTCATTCTGTCTTGAACTGCTGAGCTGCTACCCCCTCTCAGTCTCCATGGCCACAGCACACAGCCACTTGCCTTTTTGTCTTCAGGGGTTAGCTGGTTCATCAGCATGGTCATGTTCTCAGTGCTCCAGGTCCAAGAATTGCTGGTAAAGTACTCTAAAAACATCATGGACTTATGAAGACGTGTTATTGTCTTCATCATCCTGCAATCCGAGGCATGGAATGGACAGGTTACAGGGGTAAAGGTTACTTCAAACAAGTGAAATAGACAATAAGATTTTTTACCCTCTGACCCCCTATCCCCATCTCCAAAAAGCCCGTCTTGCTCTGTACCTAAAGCATATTATATTACATCAATAGGATATTTCTGCATAGTATTGAAGTGAACTTTAGCTGTCCAATCTCTGCAGAAATTATCACAGTCCTTTCTTACCTAATTCTACTTCCCAGTGCAATTGTAAATTACCATTTACAACAACAGTATGTTGTCTTCTGCTGGTAACTCTCAGTTTGGGACAGGGAGATGGAACCCTTTTCCCTTCAGCATGGTGGAATATTTAGCTGTACTTAAGAGTTTGACTTGACAGAAGTCTCAAACTGCACAGAGCAGAATGTCTGTGCAGGACCTCCCCTTAAACAAGGGAGGAAGTTGCCCTGATCTTCCTGCACATTGTGCAAGACCAGACCTCTGTAACAGAACAGAGGTTTTCATTATGGTTACTAAGAGATCAAGGCTTAAAACCACCAGCAGCAAAGGGCAGGAAAATATTTAAGGGCACAAAGAGATCATAGCAGATTCTGTATTATGCTACTTCAAAATATGCAGAAATACCTTCCTTCTTTATTATGCAGAGGAAGAAACTCTATAAAATCATCACTTGGAATACAGAGAAATTATAAGGATCAATTTGGGCAAGTTTCTCTTTGATCATACCATCCAAAGTGGCCCAAAAAAAAGTATGAGTCATCCAGCCTCTCAGATACAAAATACACAAATATTCAGATACACAAAGCTTTCCACATTTGTGACAAGAAAATTGTTTCAAGTGTCTCAGTGCTAGAGATGGCCACTCAATTTTAATAAGTACTAACTAGTACCACATGGCCTAATGCTATTAAATTCCTGCTTTGGGTGCTCAAGGTATTTCCATGTCACAGAAATGGAAAATGTCCAATTTGATCCTTATAGCAGGACACTGATCATTTGAAGCACAATGGTAAGGGAAGAGGCAAAGAAAGCAGAACCCAGTACTAACAGGAAATGGTTTTCTAAGGTAAATTTTGCCAAGAAAGATCATAGAAGCAATAAAAACAAACTTATTTTTCTCTGAAAGCTGTCTTGATGCATTCATACTTGTAGAAGGGATATAGTACATTGTCCCAGAAACTCTTCTAAAGAACGTATTTTGCATTGCATTAGTGTCCCTTACTAGAACCTGGCATCTCAGTATCTAAAACATTAAAATTTCCTCTTTTTCTTCTCACAGAATGGAGCAACACAAACCACAGAGACCACTGAAAAATGTAATCTTTAAAGCACAAACAGCAGAATTTTTTTTTAAACCTCATAGGAATATATCTACTAATTCAGAACTGACTTCAAATGTTAGACCAGCAGCTGATTTTATTACTAAGCACCTCTAGGAGGTTTCAAACACCTGCTTAGAGTTTCACCAGTTGGGCAAGGTAGCACCAGTGAGGACTGAGTTGAACTGGAGCTCCTCTGATACAGAAATAATCAGAGAGAATATAAACTCTGCATCCAAAATATTTGCTGTGCAACCAACACTAAACTGAACCAAAAAAAAAGGAATGTTAGTTATGTCAAAAAATTAGAAAAATAATTGAAAACTTGAAAAGCAAAGATCTCATTGGTCAGAAAAAACAAAAAATCTCAGAGCTAAAACGCCTGGATAAAATTAGTGCAAAACAGCATTTAAGCCTTTTTGCAGAGCCCTGTCCACTGACAGTCTGAAGATTATTTAACCTGACTTGCCCTTTTGAACCTTCCCAGCCTGTGTCCTTATGCTAAGCTGGACAAGCAGCTGAATTTTAGAGTGCTTTCAACTGCTACAGTTTAAAAACCTTGTGCCTCTGCAAAATACTGAGAAAATGAATATTTGAACTTGTTTCTGGACACTGACATTGGTTTTCATTCTTTTCTAAAAAAAAAAAAAAACCCAAACTAAATTTAAACTAATGCAAAGACTCTGCTGGGATTCTTTTTGTCTCTGCTCATGGATATGATTTTTAGAGCTTAGCTAAGCTGATTATAGGAAAAAAAAGCTTAAAAGAGGGTTTTTTCCCCTCCCTCCAACTCAAATTGGATTTAGCAGCTGACCACAGAACCAGCTGATTCAACTCATCAAGGAAAAAACTGTTTTTCTTTATAGGGTGAATTTCTTTCTCTACCAGCCCAAAGAATCCAATTCTCCACCTTATCTCAGCTGTTCGATCAATGACAGAGTTGGCAGAAGTGGACCAAGTTTCTCTGCGACACTTTGCTAGTTTGTACTAAATCAACAGGAAACTACACTTCTCTTTGAGGGGAGGAAAAAGCAGCCTGGTGACACTGAGAGATGTCAGCAATGAGTGTCCTTTAGTGCACACTGGTGCAGCTCTGGCAGACTAAGCTTTAACTTCAATGGCACCATATTCCTCCTGTGAATGGCAACACACACGAGTCAAATCCCAGCACAAAGTCACACAATGGAACTTTATCCCTCAACCTGAAGTTTTGAAGGTTAGTTATTCCTACGACAGCCACTGGATATGAGTCATAAATACCAACATCAAACATAACCAGTTAATACAAGACCAAGCATTTCATCACCCCTTCTTCATCAGCTGAAGACAGAAAAAAGCCAGCCCTGCTGACCATCTCACAGAACTGAGCATTAGTGGCAGGCAACCAGTCTGGGTTGACTTTCACCTAGATTCAAGGTAGAATTTTGCCTCCTGCTATTGCAGTCCTAACTGCCATCAAGATCAAGCACATTACAACAGTTTGAGAAGCACATCCCGGGAATTAAAGTTTAAGCAATTCAATTATCCCTAAGTTAGGTGGGCTTGTTTCTATACCAGACAATTGAAAGTGACCTGGCTTAAGGCTATAACTGCAATTTGAAGAAGTCTTACACACAACCTATTGTCTCCAGGTTAAAAACAGTCCTGATGCCACTGATCCCTCAGCGGATCTACAGGCTACCAGTCTGTAAGTCTCTGCAGAAGCATTACAGGTAATTACTTTTTTCTAAAGACTCCTCTAAAAAACACAGAATAAGCTTTTAGATTTGTCTTTGTTCAGGTTTTCACCTGGCTGTAAATTTTCGACTGTAAGACACACTTCTGAATTCTTATCTTTCCAGCAACTCTATGGTTGCTTTACGCACATAATTTAAGCACCGTGAAGATATAAAAATGCATTGATCTATTTAACATGATTATGCTCCTAGCGCATTTCTGGTTTGTAAGACAGTAACTACATAAAAGGTGCTTCCAGTTTTAAGAAGCCTTAAATTGAAATGAGAGATGTAAAAGACCTAATTTCATATCTCCATACATCAGCCACACCTTTCCTTCAACTTTCTAAGAAGGGCTTTCTATGGAGTAACAGAAGAATTGCTGCAAAAATCTCTGAACTACAACTTTAAATATTTCATGTCACATGCTATTTTCTCAGAGCAACTGGGAAGATCTGCTTGGTGTGCACTTTTAAAGGCTTTAACATTTCAAATATACCAAATTGTTTTAGATAACACATGGTTCTGTCATGCCAAGCACTATGCAAATTTACAGGAGCAAACTATGCCTTGCATTAAGATAATTAGACAACTAATAAGCTTTGCTATGCAACTACGTATATATGGCAAGCTACCAACAACACTACCTTTAAACTTTGATGCTAAGGTTTATCACCACTATTTACGTAACTGCACAATGCTAGAGCATTGTTTAGTATAAAATATTAAATCTTCATTATGCCAGTCCTTTTTGCACATGCTCTTTCTATACAAATTTGGAAGAAATATTATATAGGTTATTTCTTCCTTCCCTTTCCTTACCTTTTAATACTATCAGAGAATCGTTAAATTCAAGAACCTTCAACTAGATGCAAAAACAGCAAAAAGATTTCCATTTTATCAAAAACATTGCTTCCACAAGTGAGGTGCAAAAAAATGACTTCCCATTGCAGAAAGATTTCAACAGATAAGTGCTTTGAAAATAGGAAGATTTTTGCTTTAATTTTTATTATTATTCACATAATCATTTAATTCTGAAGGACCATAGACCTGATCTATTTCTAGTTTGTTCCTTTTCTTATACTTGACAAAAAATTTTCATTTAATTGCAGTACCATATCCTGATGGTATGACAAGAGTGCAGTTAAACCTGCACAGTGATTTCATTACTTATTTTTCTTGTAGAGACTTCAGTGTACTCAGCACAGAGAGGGCAAGCACACACCCATGTAAAGGCAGGTTAAAAGAGTATTTGTATTTTCTCGTGCTGATTTTATTACATTTTTACTATACTGTTGCTCTGCTCAATCGCAGTGGAAAAGGCCACATTTTTAATTATGCCAGCCTTCTTCAATCAGAACATCTTTATATTAAGTTTAAGAATATCCAATAGTGTTGCAAAGTCTTTAGACGTTTCTGAGTACATGCTACCTGGTAACTAATACCATTCAATCAACTGACAGAATGACCACAGCAACAGCAGTACACCCCTCCAGCCCACCAGTTAAAGCAGCTTCAAAGTGCTAGAAAAAAGTGCAAGAGTAAGATCTGTCTCAAAATTCTTGTATTATTCAACACTAGCTTTGTTCCATTAGGATTTAACGCTGCACATCTTCCTTGCATCTAAGTATTCATTTGCTTTTACTGCTTCTCTTGCAGGCTCCCATTTTTAAATGCTTCAAAAAAAAGAGAGAGAAGTGCTACCTAATGAAAGCTGCATTCCTGTAAGTGAGCCGTGTAGCCGTCTTAAAAGCTTTGACTGAACAATAGCTTGGTTTAGTTCAATCTGCCATCTTTTCTCCAAACTGGAATCTTGTGCATCATAGGAAACTCATCCCTTCACTGTCATAGTAAGCTAAGTAGGAATATTTGTCTCAGTAAACATTTATTTTCTATTCTGTAAAGCATTAATGTCACCAATTATACCAGTAGTGATGAAAGTCCTAAATTCTATCTTCAGACACCAAGTAAGAACTCCAGGAAAAGCAAAAACAGGATTCAACATTCAATTCATATGTTAGAATATAAAACTAAGATAAATATTCTAAACTGCATGATTATTCACAGCCTTATTTTACTCCCACTGGTCAAATACTCAGCAGACCAACTGCCTTTCAAAGCCTGACAAGATTCTGGCAGCACTCCTTCCCAACCATGCAGAAGACAGGATGCTGGCATTTGGAGTAACTATTTTAGCGAGCGATGAAGTTTTCATATCTGTCAGGGAAATTCTATCTGTTTTTATTAAAAATAACTGGAAAAATGCAAGAGAACGTGGAAGCTAGGATGTTTTATGTACAATACCTTCTTTAAAGTTGAAAATCTTAAAACTTTTTAATGTGAGAACATTATTATACAGGCACAGCCGACTGCCATTGCTGCTGCTCTAAGCATTGCACTGTTGCAGCTGAGAGGTTTTCCCCTTTTTCCCCATTTACACAGCTCCTTTCTACTCATCCAGTCCGGTGTTACACAGCTTTTACCCTCCTTGTAAAACAGACCTAGACTACAGGACAACAAAGGAATACTCATTTGTGTTAATACACTGTCACCACAGTGGAGGTTTTATAGTTTGAAGGCAAATGCTTGTGAAAATGTAACATAAGCAATGAGTTAAGGCCATATGGCTAGGCAAATCTGAAACAAATTGAAGTGGTACCTTATATTCCTTCTACATAATTTAGTTTAGCCTATTATTTTCACTGTTTTAGTTAGCCAAATACTAGCCTAAGTATTATAAACTGAACGGAATGTTGAGATGATACAAACCAATGTACCAGATCAATTTGTATCATCTACAGCAATAATCTGTAATTAAAAGCTCAGTCCCCCATTCCATTTTCAGCTTATAAAAGCAAGAACAACCTTAACACAAGCCACTTCCTAGAGTTTAATGACTGACTAGGATTCTGATCCAAGACATCCCTTGGACAGCATTGTTAGGCCAGTCATTAAACTCTTCAAAAGGCAGCCACTGGATTCTTATTGCTTAGTTAGTAAACCTAGAATGTGCCCAGGCCATGGCATAAGTCTCCACCACCTTATGGGCAAGATATTTTTAGCCCTTATGCCATGCCCAGGCCATGGCATAAGTCTCCACCACCTTATGGGCAAGATATTTTTAGCCCTGTTCCTCTTACCATGGTTTCCGACCTGTCAATATGAACAAAACATCACAGGAAGAAACCACTATAAAGGCATCTGCACACCGACAGTAATACAAGAGGGAGTTGGAGGAGAGCTT
>WBNO01017174.1:0-11420 GCA_013400575.1 Peucedramus taeniatus | reverse complement strand
AGTCAGGTATTCTTGCTACATTGTCTAATGGATATATCTTGTAAGTTTTATTCATGAAGTATTCTGTAGGAAAAAATAAGGGTCAACATATTTTTAGTATTTATTATCCAGGAACAAACATCACTTGTCCTATATCTTTTAATTCTCTTTACCATGACTACTCAAACCCCCAAACTATCCAACAAAAAACATTCTCATTTTTGCTAGAAAGTTCAAAGTCACTTTGAATTTGAGGACCTGTTCTCAGGAAAAAAAGGTTGAGTTTTAGTCACAAAACATTCAGGGAAAGAAAAAATACCAAAAAAGTTAAAATCAACATATATCACAGTGTAAGCATAGCTTCATTTAAGAGTCACAGGAACAAACAAGGGAGAGCCAGTCACCATTACCTTGGGCTTCTTCCAGTAATCCTGAGGTAGGTATCATACAGGAATGCTGGGGCCTTATGGCTTACAGCAATCCAGTAATGATATAAAAGGTGATTGGAAGTTAGATTTACATTGGGCCGTCTGAAGGCCTGTTCGAGAGGGTTCCTCTTGAAAGTGGAAATTACATGGTATTCTGAGAAAGAAAAGTTGCACAACAGCTTCGATAATCACCATGTAAAATGTAATGCTTTTCAAAGTACATTACAGGGTACAGCATCAACAGCAGTGTCTTATTTAAATAACCACCCTAACTCTTCTACAATGCACAGAAACTAAAACCGTTATAAGCTTTTAACTTAAAATACTGTTGAACTGGTTCTTATAATAATCATGAGGCGGTTTATGCCCTCATCTTCAGTACCATATTTTATTGTAGCTTCTCTCTTCCTGTTCCCTACTTTAGAAATTGATGGTTCCAAACACTGACAGCAATTTCAGTTTATAAAGCAAGTAAAGCTATTTAAATAGTCATCTATATTTAATGAAGAGGGTTATTCTGATCACTTGTGTGAAGAATTTTATAACAGATTGAGGACTCTGCAGTCATCTGAAGTGATTTTAAATGATATTTTCAACTAATTTATCCAAATTTAGGCATTAAGAAAAAAGCAATTAAGGTGGGACTCCATGAGAAATTCTTGATAACCTGTAAATTCAGAACATAACAGATATTGCAGGATCAGGGTCTTTAAAAATTATGTGGAAATTCACCTCTCCTTTTAATCTTCTAACTTCATGCTGTTGTTTATAGACAGCACTTAAATACTCTGATTCAAACTGGGGTATAAGTGAAGTTGGCTATTTTCCGAGTTTAATTGAAGCAATAATGTTTGCAACTACAAATCCAAGTAAAATGGGCAAAATCAAGTAAAACAGATCTAAGTATCGAGGTTAACTGAAAGAAAATAAATAATCTGAGCTTCAGAACTCAATTTCTTAAAAAAATGAAAACTAATAAATGGTTTTACTATGCCAAACAGCTTGTACTGCTCTTTGTAACATAAGCTATTACAAAGCTGTTGGCCTGTGGGTCACGTCCTAGTCAGGATATCTTAAGAGTTGAAAATAGTCATATTTCCTTAAAGGCTACTCTTCCCTGTACATGAATTGTTGAAGTGTCATGCAACAATCTGAATATTAAAAAAGCCACCTCAACCAATAATCAACTTAAGCCAAACACAAAGAGCTACACAAGGGCAAAACTATTACCAGACCTCTCAATTATGTAGATGTACAAAACATTTAATTGTGGGCTGCTTATTCATATGTTTTTTCATATGAATTTATTGACGTTGACGTCACACCCAGCATCACTGCTGCTCCTCTGAGCAACACTTCTCTCCACACACTACCTACACACTGTGGATTAGGTCATGGCAGCAGCAAACAGAAAAATCAGTTCTTCCATAGTTTAAGTTAATAATGGAATAAGAGTAACAAAACAAACACCAATAACAACCAAAACAAATGAAAGTAATGCTGCAGGGGAAGGGAGAGAGAGAATTAACAGTGGAAGCTAATGAGAAAGCACAATTCACTGCAAAATTGAGAGGTATGGCTATAATATCAGTTTCAAAAATAAAAATGCATTATGTTTTACTGATTATAACCTGTTTGACTTTATTTTTGTATTAAGGAAATGAGAAAAAAGAAACATGGCATACCAACTTCACTCCAGTGGAAAGGATTGGTGCCACCTGTTGTACAGTTATACACCATGACTTTTCTTGGTCTGGGGGGAAAAAAGATAAAAGAGCAAGTTAGAAGAAAAACAACCTTTTAAAAACACAGACAACAGAAGAGATGCCCAAAGTTATCCTTTCCCTCAACAGCATCATTTATATAAAGCAGAAAGCACCAGTCTCATGGCTGATTTTTTGCTTTAGCATCTTTCAGGATTTTTCTTCTTCTTTAATTATCATGTTTTTTATTTCAGAGAAGGCATCCCCTACACTACTGCAGGTTGTATTGAGTACAAACAAGACCCAGGAAAGAATTTTCAGACATAGCTTCATAATATCAGTAGCTGATGTCTTCCCTCTGACATAAGCAAGTTACACTTTGAGAGACCTGTCAGAACGTTAGATTCCTTTGTCCTGAGGGAACAGAAGGACACTGATGAGGATTTCAATACAAGACTGGTTTACTAAATACACAATATCATTTCCAAATATTCAGTACTCTCTTTTGTCACCCTTTATACCTATTAATTGCAGAATACCAGGCTGCAGCGAGTGTCGTATTGACAACAACATCTATTGGGACAAGATCTGCTAATGCATCATTGGAAGCTCTCATTGTTCGAAGAATTCCTTTTCCTGCCTTGAAGAACAAAACAACAACAAAGAGACAGAAGATCCAGCAGTAAAACACATGAAGCTTTTCTGCTTTCCAAAAGGAGGGGGGAAATTAAGTATATTCATTACTTACAGCAATGAAGATACCACTAGGTCCATTGAAGTTATCAATCCAGCCCTATTAGCAAGGGGGAGAGGGAAAGGATTTGGTTAAAGCATATTAAAGTCAGCAGCTTCAAGTGAAAATCTGAGCAGTTTCTACATGTGTAAGGGGTGGAGGAAAAGGAGACCAAAGAGGAGAAAGATTTTTAATTCCATGTTGCTAAATAAAGTTTTTTCATAGCAAATTCTGGTGATGTAACAAGTTCGTGTGACTCAGACAAGAGATCTAACGTAGGACACCATGGTCCTTCAGAGAGATGCCTATTTATTTCTTAGTAAATGAACTGCAATTCCAATGTCCATAAAAATATGTTTATGTTCAAAGTATTCAAGTTTACAAGTATTTTTAGACTAGGAACTCAAGTGGTTTTTTCATTTTTCAACCAAAATACATTCTTGCTCAGTTTTGATGACAGTATTTAGACTCTATATACTGTTATCAGTCATCCAGAAGCAACCAAGACACAGCTTCATGGTCCAAGAGATTTTCCTCTATGAAGGTCACAGGATAAAGAGGCTCCCAGTGTGTATTACAGTCTACAGCAAGATGGTCAGATGACAACTCAGGGACTTACAGGAAAAGGCTCCTTCCAGCTGGCACCAATGATGGACGGCCTTACAATGGCAATGTTTAAATTTGCACCTTCCTGCTGCACCACAGATTCAGCTAAGGCTTTCGTGTATGTGTAAGTATTAGGTCTTTTGCCTAACAGTTTGGGTGTAATGTCATTCACTAGGTCATCATCCATCCACCTAAAGAAACAAAACAAGAAGCAAGTGTAAACTACTGCATGCTGCTTCACTGGGGAGGTGGGGTGTGAAATGGTGAAGTTACCATGACTATTTTTTTCTCATTTAAAGAAAAAGGGACAGACATCTAAATGAAAACAAATTTCTCAGAAAAATGGAAGATTGCATGTTCAGTGTCCATCAAAAGAAGCATATTGGCTGTTATTTTTTGCCCTGGTAATTAATTTATAACACACCAACTACAGAGAAAGCAGTACACACATTTACAATAATCCAAATTCTGCCAAGGAGAGGGATGGTCATCTTTGAGAAGCAAGTTCTCAAAGATGGAGTGCAGACACAGCAAATTAGTCTTTGGAACACAGGCTCACTGCATTATGATGTACAAAGTGATACCATTGCAATGGCATCCCAGCTGCATTACCAGTCTCTCCTCCACCTTTGTGGTGGTGAGCAATCACACACCACCCCTGAAGAAGCTGGTCACAGTGCTTCTCCCTTTAAATTAGTTAAATCTTGCAATTTCATCTTGCTTCCCAGTTTATATTAAAAATGTAATAACCTTCAGTCATAGCACACAAGAAAGATGTGCCTCTGCAACTATTGCTTTGGTGTTCTTCACTGCAAAACAGGACTTGAATTTTATTTGCTTTGGTCTCTTAGTCACAGACAATGTCATGTCACAAAGCGGACACACATCAGACTCCTTTCATGATACGAACAGGGTAGGAAGAGGGGTAGTGAAGGCTAGAGATCACTCTTTTATAACTTTACAAAAGCTCCCCTCAGGAGTTCTAAAGCACACACAGCTGTCCCAGGCCACACCAAACAATTTAAGTTACATTTGTCTCTTCACAAGTCAGATATTCAAAAATATTACTCTTTTGCAATGCCTCATTTTTAAGTGTATTTAAAGTCAACGTTATAAAAAAAGGCTGGCTCAATGCACATTCTAGGTGGTAGCTCATTTCGTTTTAATGTTAGCACTCTTCCATCTAAAATAACAAGTTAAAATAGGTATTTTACTTTTTAATTAGTTTTTTCAGTTTCATACTTCTCTTCCAAGAGGTGATATTTTGTACAACAGGTAAGAAGGAAGAGACTGATGTAGACTTACATTGAAACAGTTGACAATGTGGGATAAGTGTAGAGTTTGACAGCTACTAAGTAAGACCTCAGAATAGTTAATATGCACAAAAAACAAAATAACAAATGAGCCATTTTTTCAACCCATAACACCCAATTCAAGACTTAAAGCTACAGAAAACAGATTTTTAATGTCTGGGCTCTCAGGATACCTAACAAAACCACTTCTACAATAAGTAATATTATTTGAGCATCTCAGTCTCATCTTGCAATGGCATTTAGGTGGATGCAGTAGAGGCAGCTGTTCAAGGCACCTTAGTTTTATCCTTTCCTTTACAATGCCGGTACCAGCACAAGTTATCAGAATCTCCTGATTCAGCCAATCATACAGCTGAAAGACTGGCACTCTCAGCACAGAGGAGGCATCACGAGTAGATATGAGCATCCCTCTCCTGCAGTACCCCTCCACACCCAGCTCACCCTGAAGGAACCATAAACCTTAACCCATGTCCCTTACAGAGAAGGGGAGTGTCAGACATGCTGTCAGAACCTATGGGACAGCGTAGGATAACTTTTCATCTTTACAGCTCCTCTTTTTTGACACTTCAATAGCAGGAAGAAAAAGGATACAGGTTACCCAAGTAAATTCATAAAACATAACACATACTCAAGGGAATCTATCAGTTTCTTGGGATCCACAGGAGGTGGGTACACAACTTCCTCAATCTGTTTCCGATTGCAATATGCATAGGCGGTGGAAACATGCATGAACACCTCCAGATTCTTCATTCGCTGTGCCAAGGAGAGGAGCTGTTGTGTGGCAACCACATTTAACTGCACAGCATCTCTATTGATTAAACAGAAATGTCATTAGTAGAAAGTAAGACAAAAACAAGCAAAAAGAAATTCATTCCTAAATGCCTCAGTGCTGGGTATATAAAGTATCCCTGAATTCTCCACCCTACCCCAAAAGAGCAGCATGGAGATTGCCCTAATTTTCTGCTTAGAAGAATATACCATAGTCCTAATCGAGAACATCTCTCAGAATAATTCTCCTTGTACTCTTTTCTCACCAGCATCCTTTGATTTCCTCAATCTAAATCCCAATTGTATGTTTTCCATAAAACATAGGAAATAATGCAACACAACACCAACCTTCCATAAGATGCACCTTTGAACTTCTAAGTTCAAGTTGAGTTAAGTCAACAATTTGGAGGCTTAGTGGGCCAGTAAGATGCAGACTGGCATCTTCTTGTAGGATAGCAAAAGGCTCCACACAGGATGGAAGGAAGAGGAAAAAAAAAAGGCAAAGCACCAAGAACCATACTTCTACTCCAGCTTCTGTGTTTAAGGACACTATAGCAGAGTAGGTGTATCTCTACAGCTCTCAGCAGATAACAGCTTGCTGACCAACTCCTATGATTATTTTATAGTTTACATCTCTCCAGCCTACAGACTTGCTGTGGGCACCAGTTTCCTTGTACACAGTGTGCTATCAAGTTTCAAGAGTACAGCTAAGCAATACTTCAAAGCCTTTGCAATAAAAGTGTTACATTAATAACAGCAACAAAATCGGTATCCCCCAAACATTCACTAAGTTCCAGAATGCTTTATCTCACATTATTACTGAAGTGGGGGACAGGAAAGGGGAGCATTATCCCAAAGCAATTAACATCAGTGGTAACTAATTCGTTTGCTACCTCTTTCAACAAGTCAAAGGAGCTCATAATCCCAGCTGTGTGCACCACTTTTTCCACTTCTTGTTTTCATCTCTCTCCCTGTGCATCTACTTCTCCGCACTTCTTCCAATGCAAACTAACAAGGGACTTTTAAAAGACAGGAAGAAAAGCTGAGCTGTATTTCATCTCTTGTTTTTCTTATCAGGTAAGAGGGCAAGCACTAGAACCTCCCACACACAACTTTTCTCACAAAACTCTATCCTCTGAAAATGTGCATTCCCTTTCTAACAAGGCAGGCCAAAGGAATAGTTTGCACTGCACATTATACACCAGGAGAAAAAACTAACATTACTAAGGAGCACAGTAGGCATAGCTACAGCTTATTTGTAGACTTTCTACCCATATTTGCAACATTGGGCAGACACCTGATTCACCCCCTCTCTTTGAGGGCCACTGGTTTACCAGACCAGGGTAAACAGAATTTTAGACTCACCTTAGTGTTTCATTGAATCTGACTGTAGCAGCACAATGAAATATAATATTAATGCATTCTATAAGTTCTTCCTTGATTGGTTTACTAAGATCCAGTTCAGGCTGTGTAAGTTCACTCACAACTACTATTATTTTTTCTTTGAAGTCTGGTTGCTCTTCTCTCAACCTGTCAAAGAGCTGTCAAAAATAACAGGACTATAAACTCAGTGAAGGTAAGAGAATCATTTCACTTAAGCAAAGAAAAATCCCTCATTCTTATCTCTACCTCCTAACTTCTCAAGGTCATCAGGAAGTTAGAACAGTGCATTAGCAATACCATAAGAACATGTTACAGACTTCTCATAAAGTAAACTATATTTTTTCCAGCCTAAGGAAAGGGAACAGTCTACCCACTTCCCAAGCTTGATAACAGCTATTCAAGTTCTTATATAACTCATGCTGGATTTTAGGTTTAGAAATCTTGCATTAAGATTTACAAATTTCCAGTGATTTAAGAAATGCTATCCTCAAATTATGCCAGTCTTGGAGAACTTCCAGATTATTAAAAAGAAAACCAACAAGAAATTGTTTCTCTGTCTAGTTGAAAGAAGAAAGGCATATCACATTAAAACATCTGAATAAGTTTTACCAAATTGGTGTTCAACAGTTCCCCCTGAAAAAAATCTCACCAAAATTATATTCCATCAAGAATTCTCCTCATAAATAGCTAGGTTCTAACCAGGTGGCTTAACACTTGGATCAAAATTCATGTCTCATCTTATTTACGCTCATTAGTATACAAATTTTCCTGAGCCACACAGTACTGTGGGAATAAAACACCCTTGAAAGCTGCAGAAGAGCAGACCCTTCTTTACTGTCCAGGGGCCAATATCTCGCAACTGCTTCAACACCAGTTAATTATATTGTATTAAAATCACAGCAGTACTTTCTTTTTCCCACCCAAGCATGTGGTTATACCAAATACAAATAGTCAAAAGACATTTCCTTACAGAATGACATTAATTAATTTTAAACTATCAATTAAGGTGCAGTTTCACAACACTTCAGACAATGTAAGTTTATATTTCTACCAGAGAGACTAATCCTCCTAATTTCTTTATTCCTGTTGCTTTTCTGACACTGGCAAGAGCAAGAAGCCCCAGAACTGTGTGAGCAGCTGTTCAGGTCCAGCCCTTTTTTTAGACATGTTTTTTCAGCCCAAACATGAGCTAATGCAGCACATTGTGTGGCCACCTGAAGTAGCAGTGCTAATTCTACAGTGAGAACATGGGAAATCTCCACTTTTCAAGGTCTTGACTGAACTTTGCAAACATGAAGCTTCACTTTATAGGACAAAGCTGCCAAGACAGCATTTGAAGCCTCTGCAACTGCTATGAATAAAGCAAACAGTTCTTACCTAAGGGCAGAAACTTTGTGTGATTCTGAAAAATAAGCCTGCAATATTTTTGGTTGGAATGATGGCACCTTCCTCCAGGGAGCTGAAGCAACTGCCCGTTAGCCATATTAATGTGTGATATTGCATTGTAACAGAAAAGCAGTACCATGGATGAGCTCTTAAAGAGCCAATTTTTATTTTTCACATGTCCATAACATCTGATACAGCCCTTTTCACATCCATAGTCATGCACTACTCCTACACATCTCTCATTAACACTGACACCAATACTAAGGGGAAGAAATCCCTAGACTGCATGCTGTAATACCAGACTGCATGTATGTAATACCTATGGCAAATCAGCAGAGGAATTAGATATCTGAAGTCCAAAGAAAGTAGAAACTTCAACATTGTTTTGCTATTTGTAGCTCAGGTTAGTTCACATTTATTTATTACTGCATTCACCCATTTAGATTTCAAACTCTTCAAGAAACAGAACATTGAAACATCTGCAGAACACTTAATGAGTCCATCTAAATTGTGAAGAATTACTGGCAGTGCCCTTGCAACTGGGCAGTTTAAGATAATAGATCTTATTAAAATTTTCATAGATTTTGGGAAGTATCTTGATGACATTAAAGCCATTTAAACAATGGACTTTCAATCTTGTTTAATCATTTGATGAAGACAGAACAAACATCTGGCCCTATTCTACATCTCTGCATAGATGAGCAACTCCATCCCTGCATGTTCCTGCCGAACTCTGCTTACCAGGACTTCTGCTGTGAACCTGCTCCAGCAACAAGTGCTCACCAAGACTCAAATCACACCAGATTTTTATCTCAGTGGGAGCTGGGACAGACTACAGGCAGACTTTGACTCAAATTTAAAAGCCTTTTACAACAGGTTTCCTAGAAGCCATACTGAGCCTTACGGCTTACCAAAGTTTAAGTCAGTCCACATTGGTGCTACTTCTCTCTCTACCCAAATACTCCCCACTTTTCTCTGGGTTATAGTGTATACAAAAAGTGGATTGAGAAAATTTTCCTTTTTCATCTCAGAGCTTAGTCTAGAGATCTTTTCCTTGTTTCAGGTCAGTGACAAACTGAGGGTTTTATGTAGAGAGAACGTGCAACTGAATTTTAAGATAGAACCCCACTGTAACTCATTTTGTTGTGTTTTATGACATTGCACAAGACTGCAAGATGCTTTTTGAGCAATGAGCTATAGTTTTTACTGGTTACAGAAAATAATTAACTAGGGAACAGCCATCCTCATATCTGCTATAATCCCAGCTAGTCAGAGTTGTAGAAATCCATTGCCATACTTTAAGCAACTTACCCCTAAGTGCATTCATAGTTCTTTATTGATTCCCCTTTAGCACTTTCTAACAACACACTTTGTACTAAATTGCATCTCAATGAAAAAAATTAAGCTGCTAACACTTGTGCTTCATAAGAGAAAGGCCTAGATAGAAATAAACAAACTCTGCTTTAGCAAAGTTCATGCAAGAAATCTCTCCTCATTCTGTTCACCCTTCTCATCATGAACNAGAAAGATGGGCAACAGAGATGGATGATTCTACACTTAATAAGAATGGCCAGCCTAGCTCACCAGAATGTCAAGGTAATCAGTCTTTTCAGGAGGAAAGTATTTGACCCAGCATGCACAGAAAACCATTTAGAGAGCCACTTTGATAATTCCACAGCACAGCCCTTCAGTGCCTTTCTAGCTGTCACAGGCTGACCAACAGAAATCTGTAACAATCTGCTAAGCCAAACATTTCTGTTCCACTTACAAACATAAGTTTCTGTTAAGATGACACATTCTTATTTACTGATCCAGTAACACATTCCAGAAAAAAACAGAAGGCACAAGGTGAAAAAGTGACTTGCTTGAGATCTTTAAGAGTCTCAATCCAGCTTACAACTCCCAGTCCACTACCTCTAGTACTTGATTTTATATTCGCTGAACAAGCTCTACCACAAGTTTTCACTTCTCATTTCTGCATTACAGCTGAACATCCTCCTCCTGAATTAAATACAGCATAATTTTCAACAACTGGCTTTGCTAGAGACTAACATCTTGAAGCAGCTATAGAAGCACTGCCAGGTCTTAGATTTTGTATTTCTGTCAGAACAACAACAACAAAAAATTAACAATAACATTTTGCTTTAGACAAACTGAAGCTGTTCTCAAAATTAAATGAGAACATCATAATGAAGGACAAAAATGAACTTTGTGAGCATATGACACATACCTTACAGCTGGTAATTTCTTCTATTCGTGCTTCAGGCGTCTGCCTTGCTTTTTTTCTTACCAGCACATACACTGCTTTCACTTTAGGACATGATCTGAGCAGCTTTTCCAAAAGCACTTTTCCCACAAAGCCTGTAGCTCCTGTCAGGAGGATGTTTTTTCCTTCATAGTATTCAGGAATGGAAACCATTGTGACCTTTACGCATGACAAAAACAAAAAGTATGTTAAAGAACTTACAGAGTTCAGATTTGCAGAAGATTGAATAATTGTATTATATAATAATTATATCTGTGCTGTTTATAACTGAAAGAAATGCTTAACAGAATTTTTTACCTATAACCAATACTTGAAGCAGCCTTTTTTCACTACATTCTGAAAGACTCCCACAGGGTCACTACAGTCATTCCAGATCTTGTAAAGTGCCCCTGTTAACAGTGTGTTAAGGGCTGAAACACCCACTCAGCCAGGAAAATAGCCCAACATCAGTCTATTTTTGCCTCTGTGTGCACAGTCCTTTACCACTCCAAGGGGCTGCTCCATGTAAACCAGAGCATTAAATGTATCATTAAAATGTAATCACAAGTGGATTCTTCAAACCCACTGACAGAAGACAGGGAGCCAAGCATCTCAATTGCTGGCCCTGGAATTTTGACTGTGCCAGCAGAGCCCCCTGCCACTGTTAGGATGGGCATCCCTTCCAATTAAACTAAACCAGAGAGAAGGTTGAGATAGTTGTTTGGAATGGGATCTGATAGTTTTGCACTGATTACAAAAAACCCATACAGATCCACAGATAAGAGTTTTCCAACTTCTTCCTCCATTAAGTCATTTGGGAGGGAAAAAACCAAACTATAAAGTCATTAGAATTCTCAGCAAACTAAGATGTGTCAG
>WBNO01017171.1:2483-20460 GCA_013400575.1 Peucedramus taeniatus | reverse complement strand
CAACAGAAATTAATACTAAGGGATATGGAGAGGATAGCACCTCCTTAACTTTTCCCCGTTCCCAGTGTATATGTGCCTAAAATACTTCACATAAAAACAGTTGGTAAGAATGAAGGCCAGGATGCTAGCCAGCTGCTGTTATCTCAAAATTAGGAGCATTTTCTTGCTCTTTCATAGGAAAATAAAATAATGTAAAATTAAATTTAAAGTCATATTTCTTAAATGTTCAAAACGGTAGGGAATAAAGAGAATAAACTCTATCAGAGGATTTTTTCACTTACTTGTTCAGCTGAACAACAGACATCAGAGACATGCAAAAAGGAAGCCACATGGGTTGTATCACTGAATAGGAACACAAAATCAAAACTCTAAACAACATTTAGACATTGAAAATTTCCCAGTCCATTGATTTTGATGCTGATAGAGATAGACTTCCTTTGAAAGAGCAATGATCTGCATTCCTTCTGATCAATGTCTTGGGACAGTCTAATATTATTTCACTTTAGGGTAACAACAAGTCTGCAATTGTTTCTTTGTAAAATACTTGAGCTTAGGAGAACTGTCTGACAGATTAATATATGGAATGTTAATCCGTTGTGGCTGTGACTGCACGTACATGTCTGTATGTCACAAGGTGGCTTTACAAATATCCATGGGAAAAAAAATTCATTTTTGTCCCTGGTCAACCAAGCCCATCTTCAAATGGTGCTGTGAGGATATATTCCCACCTTCAGAGCCACGAGTGTGGATGCTGTCCTCAACATTTCAGATTTGAAACTTGCATCTAACTGGTCATGTGTGAATGTAGCTTCCTGACTTATATGTGTCCTTATACAAACTGTGTTTAAGCTAAAATGTGAGCCTGGCTGTGCAGAGCTATGCCTTGTATTTGGTTGAGGAAGCACCTCACAGCAATTAAAATATGTTCTAATCTCCTTACACATAGTACTGACAACTGGATATTACAGTATGAATTGAACCATTTTTGTGATCAGGTAAGTTTATAAAAAAAAATCCTTGTGGTAATTAATCTGGTTTTGCACTAGATCTGGAATTCTTTTTTGCTGGATGGAATGCAATTCATGCAGCTCAATTTTTTTTATTGGTTTGGGTTTTTTTTTGTTTGTTTGTTTTTACATTTTTAAGTGAAGATGATAAATTTCTCACAGCAAAGTACAATTGCTAAATGACTTTTAAATATATGTAGTTTTAGGAAAGTAATAAAAGATATGGAAAAAAATCAAGTGTTTTGTTTTATTTTGAAAGGTCCCTTCTTATTTTCTTGATTATTTTTCTTTCATGAGCAAGATAAAATGGGTCTTTTCACAACTCTAATAAAAAGTCTAGTGCAACATGTACACTTCTTGGCCAAACATACTATAAAATTGTTCCAATATCCTAAAAATTTAAATAAATGGCATTAAGAAAATACAAGTTTTTGTCATTTTAAAAGCAATAACTATTTTTTGTTAATTACCCACATCTCTGAAAATTTGTATGTCAGCTGCTGGATCAAATGATCATAAATATACACTAAAAATGAATATGAATTTTTAGAAGTTCTAGTTTAGAAGTTCTAGTTTAGTTCTAAACTGCAGGCAATTTAAGGACTGAAAAAGAAAGAAGTACTTGGTTTCTGCCTATTCTGTAAAATGAGCAGTATTTATTTGCAATGTTTCCTCTTCACAGAGAAAGTACTGGGCATCTTAGAATATTGACATTTTGGTATACCAGGATGGGTGGATCTCAATTTTTGTGCATAAACGTACCGGGATATGCACTGATATAATTCCAGAGTAAAATTATGATGTTTACCTCTAGTCAAGTAAATGCAGGTCAAAAAAAGCCAGGAGAGAAGTAGCATACTCCTAACAAGAAGCCAAGGTTTTGTATAAAAGAAGTCTTCTGTAGGATAAAGTCCTCTCATATTTTCCTACTACTTTGTCCAGAACAGTCGACTTCAAGAGGCTTAACACTGGTCTATTAGCAAGCAATACTTATGTATTTAATAGCTTGGAAATTTCTTTAAGCAATATTAAAATTATACTAATTATACTAAACATAATTATAGTACAGTATGCAATTATGCTAAACATAATGCAGTTACATTTATCTAGAAAATAAATCATGTTTCGGGCTTTTCTCTGAAGCAAAGAAATCTAGAGGGAAGTAAACTCTCAGGTGTAAAAATCTTCAGATGTTCCCTTGGTGATGCTTTACACTGTGCTCTTAGGGATGACACATGCACTGATACCTGACAGTTCTTGAAAAACGGCAAGGTACAGAAACTCTCTTTCTGCAAAAAGAGAGTTCTTCTGTCCTAACATTGCTTTCACAGGCAAATCCACAGTGAAATTAACACAGGTCTCTCTCCCCCAGGGTATCCACTTAGGGGAATTTTCATACGGGTCTGTGGTAATGAAAGTTAGAAAACAGCAATATTCTTATTCAGTTCTCCTCAAACAGTTAGTTAGACAGTCTCTGAGAGACCAGCTGAAGGGAAGGAAATGGGAAGGCAGCAACTTTCCCCTCTAAGAAAGCCAGAGGACACCCGATTGTTAGAAGGCTCTTGGGAAGACAGGATTAGTTTGTTCTGTCTGTTTAGTATGATAGATCAAGACTGTTGTGGCTAAGAATATCTCTGTTAAACATGCAGGAAAAAGACTGGGGCACAATGGAATAACTGCACTGCAAGCTATTGTCAAAGAGAAACTGAAAAACTTAACCTTTTAAAATATTTATTTCCCTGTTGGTGGAAGACATTTTAGATAATGATTGTTGGAAAAATATTAAAATCCTTAGGAACAGATTAATTATAGGTGCTACATGTTTTACTGCTTGCTGATATGGAAAGCTTAATCCACAAAGTAGCCATTTATGTGACTGCAGAGCAGAGCTAGCCAATGCACTCTCAGACTTATGTAGTCCTGGTTTATACAATTAAATATCTGAAATGTTCCACATTCAGAGGCAAAGAATTTCTTTTGAAAACTTACTTCTATATGCAAAATGATCTCTTGAGGTATTTCTTATGTTTGAAGTTTGAACTAGTTATTTACAGTCCTTGAATTTGTACTAACTGTTTTACTTAAAAAACAAGGTGTCCCAAGTTATTATACACTTTGAATTGCGGAACTAAAGGTGAAGGGTCTCACAGAGAACTTCTCTTCATAAGAGATTAAAAAGGATGAAACTTAATTTGAAGTTAGTTATTTCTTTATTCATACTATAATAAACGAACCTTACAATGGCCCCTACAATGCCATCCTCCACTGTCCTTGCCACCTACTCTGTCCTGAATGAGGTCATATACTGTTTTCATACTGGGTTTTCAGAGCTGGGATTCTGTTATGTAGACAGAAAAAAAACCTTTTGATGTCATAAACTTTTGCATGAAAACTCAGTTATGGGGTTAGAAAGCTTTAAATTGATTGCAGGCTGCTAAACCACTGAATTAGCAGAATAGAGGAATGCACTTCTTCTATTTGAAGGTGTCTGAATCTTTGAAGGCATTTGTCTTTTGCCACAATTTCCTTAAAAGCACAGATTAAAGAATACTTGGTAAGTTTTTCTTGCATTTTATTTTGACTTCTCTCTTTTCATTCCAGTGTTACAATAAATCAAGCATCATGGAACAGCTAGACATTTCACTTAAGTAAGACTTCCGATTTGGAGTGAAATCTCTGATTCTTGATGATTTATTTGAGCTATCTCCATGATGCCTGGGGAAAGTCCGGACAACTGGGAAAGAGATACAAAATACTCATGGAGCATTACTTTGCCTAGTTATGCATTCTATTAAGTCCAGATATAAAGCATGGGGGATTTTAAAAGGAAAATGTTTCTATTCCATCCACTGAATGTATTTTGATTGTATTGTGAAGTAAAAAAATTCCTCTGACATTGGCCAGGGCTTTTTTTCTCAAAATATTTAGTCAAATACACAAAATTAAATCTGATATTCTGAACACATTCTAAATAAGCTGACCAGACCCAGTACATTGGAACTGACAACTCTTTATGTCCAATTCAATCATGATTTAGGCTGCGGTAATTACACAAGGCAGCCAGGAGTAACCACTAGTGAACTTGATTGGGAAAGTCTGCATGATTTTTCTTTTCTCTTTTAGCAGGTGCACACTAGGAATGGTGGTTCTAGTCACAGGACAAGTCTGTACAGAATTTATGTACATTAATACATGTACATAATGCTTCTAATATTTAGTGCTGTGTTGGAAGACTAAACTTTGTTGGTCATTATATTTTGTATTGCTCCCCAAATACTGATAGGTCAAATATTAAAACCTGAAATATGAATGACAAAACTTATCTCAAGCCAAAACTTGAATAAAAAATTGAGGCTGGAAAGGATTTACTTCTTCCCTTTTGCTTACTTGATAGTATTTCCATTTTGCGAATGTTCTACATACTCAAACAAGTATTATCCTGTTAATTTAAAAGTTTTCAATTAATTTTTAAAAAAGGAAAAATCAATAAGGTTTTCTGAAGTGTTTTGTATTTATCATTCTTTATGGAATAACTTACTCGAAAGAAATTCTGCAGGTTGTAGTAAGACAAAAAATGTCATTGTATTCATTCTGATCTGTTTCAAAGATGCATGTCCTCTTGAAAGATGAAAGTGAAATGGCAATGTGAAATCAATTGAAATTATGTATTCAATTGCTCTTTTAAGTGTTCCAGCCTAAATATTACTTGACAATTTAGACAGACTAAATTAGTATTCATTGAATGAGTGGAGTTTTGGCACAAATGCTGATGACAATTATCAGAAATTATCTCTGCATTGAATATTTATTGTAAATGACAACTGGATTACCAAGTTTTCTGTGGTTTCCAAAGATTAACTGTAGATTAATATAGGCCTGTGCATGTTAGAATGCCTCAATAAGAGAAAATTTCTGTTGAGTGTTTTTAAGACTAAGGGTGAACACAAAAACTAGAAGGAAAAGTTCATAGATGAAAAACATAGAATCAAAACTATTAAGATTCTTACTGTTTTTTGTTTTCTGATTTTCTCAAAATCTTGGATGCATCAGTACAGAATGGGAGTGACCTGACAGAAAGCAGCTCAGCAGAGAAGAACCTGGGAGTCCTGGTGGACAATGAACTGTCCATGAGCCAGCAGTGTGACCTTTTGGCCAAGA
This sequence comes from Peucedramus taeniatus, assembly GCA_013400575.1. Classification (NCBI taxonomy): domain Eukaryota; kingdom Metazoa; phylum Chordata; class Aves; order Passeriformes; family Fringillidae; genus Peucedramus; species Peucedramus taeniatus. The sequence continues at coordinate 15,295 of WBNO01017171.1, read as the reverse complement.
AGGACAATGGTATCCTGGGGGGTATTACAGCTCATTGTCAGCAAGTTCTGGGAGGTGATCCTGCCCCTCCATTCAGCCCTGGTGAGGCCACATCTGGACTGCCGTGCCCAGTTCCGGGCTCAGTGCAACAGATATGATTAAGGAACTGGAGTATCTCTATTACACGGGAAGGCTGAAACAGTGGGGCCTCTTCAGCCTCGAGAAGAAGTGACTGAGAGGGGACCTCATCAATTCTGTCAGTGTCTGCAGAGGAGGGACCAGGCTCTGCTTAGAGGTGCTGAGACAACAGGCAGTAAATGATGCACAGGAAGTTCTAACTCAAAATGAAGAACTTTATTGTGTGAGTGACTGTGCACTGGAAGAGAGGTTGGGGAATCTCCCTCACTGGAGATATTCCAGAACCATCTGGACACAATCCTGTGCACTGTGCTGTAGGATAACCCTGCCTGAGCAGAGAGTTTTGACCAGATGACCCACAGTCCCACAGTGGTCCCTTCTAGCCAGACACATTTTTTGATTCTGTTATTTTGTGAATATGTGATTTTATTGGTGAAACAATTTATCTGTGAAACAATTTTCTTCATTAAAAAAGCCTTTTGTGCAAAGAAGGAGAAATATAGATAAGCTTAAAATGCAGTTTAATTGTGTTAAAAATATTGATTGTGCATTGTTAATATTTTTGAAATCACTACAAAATCTGACTTATTCCTAGGCAAGAAAATGTTCTACCCAAGTAGGTTTTATTCCAAAAATTAGGTAGACAAGAGTGTCCCCTTTGATTTAACATTGGAAGACTATTCATTATTTTAGTCTAATACTAAAATTGGACATCTGTTTAATTTTTCCTTAAAGAAAAGAGCCTGCTCTCACGGAGGAGATGTCAGCATCTTCCCAGACAGCTCCTCCATTTGCTTTGCTAATTTCATGGTTAGGAAGTATTTCCTAGTAATCAGCCTATTTTTCTCCTTCTAGCTTGTCTGCCCCAAGCATAAGGAATAATTATTCTTGTTTGCAACAATTATGGGATATATTTAAAAATGCAAAAAACATTACGTCACAGTGTTTTCCTTCTCTAGACTAAACAGTCTTATTCTCTCAGCTCTTCCCTTCCAAGACCATTTTACCAGCTCTGTTAGCATTCTTGCTGCCATTCTCTAGATTTTTTTCATTTGAGCTTGTTTCTCCTGACTTAGCAAAATACACTCCTTTTTTTAAAGGCCACATTGAATGGTTTGAGTTGAAAGGGACACTGGAGGTCACATAGATCTTGTTTATCACGGAAAGGTCTGCCTTTAGAGCAATGCCATGAAAATGTTGACTCACGTCAAGCATTAAATTCTTTTCTGTAGATCTGACATCCAGCCAGTTATTTCACAGTCTGCTCTTGTGAAAGTGATTATTCATGCCTAGTGCAATGCCTTGTTTCCCCCCATTTGATTAAATTAAAAATTATCTCTTTGGTTACCAAGGGAAATAAAGGATCACAGTTTGTAATCGCAAATATCAGCCCCTACATTTTGATCTTGAATAACTGAGTTTCCATGGTTGGGATCTCTTGCCATGCACCTACAGGCAAGGAAAAATTCCCAGTATATTCCATTGGTAGGATGTGATTTGTACAGTATTAGAAACAACACATAACTAGTATCCCTTATTTCTGGAAGTATGTACTTTCAAAGAAATATTTCTTCCTCTGTGCTCATCAGAGGCTTCAGTTAAATAAAGCTCATTTTTCTCCTCCTGCCTCAATGCCTTTCCTTTGGTTTATCAAGACCAAAGGCCAAGATTAGAAATATATGAGTTGATGCAATAGCAGTACCTGGCATGGAAGATGGTTCCCTCTTTGTCATTTCACATCCAACCTGACATTTTGTCTGGTTTATCCTGTTTATGGTTCACCTCACCCTGAATAGTGGGTAGTAATTTTGTGGGAAGCTGAGTATATTTGAGCACTATTTTGCACAGTATTACCATGATTGTTTTAATTTATAATGAAAAATAAGATAATTGAAGAATGTTTATGGGTTTTATGTCCACACTGGCTTTGCTTCCTTTTATCCATGAGTATGATTGCCAGTGTGGATGGGCAGGAAGGGGTTTAGCCGATGGGAATTCTGTCATTCTGACTTAACTTAAACATGTGTAATGCCCATCTCTCCAGGCTTAAGAGAACCAGCATCTCAGATTCTCCTTCTTTAGGTTACTTGCAATTTTATTTTGATAGAGAATTTTTTTTTAGAGAAAGTATGACCTTTGTGACCTTTCAAAAACTGGTTTATCCAAACTTTGTATTTCAAACTGGATAAACTTGCTTATAAATACCAGTCAAAGTTACTTTAATCTTACACATCTATACCTACATCTGTATCTGCATTATCTTTCCTTACACTCCCTTAACTTTCTAGTTGAAACAGACTAGTTGAAGTGAACTAGGACAAGATATTGCCAGAGTGGCTATTGTCTTATCTGTTTAAAAATCAAAATGCTAAAAACACCATTTCACAAAATACTAGAATTATTGTCTTATATATGCAAATAGTCCCTGTAAAAAAGTGACACATATGTTAGAAGTCCTAGGTCTTAATGAATAGATGTCAAAAATCATTTTAATTATGCTTCTCTTCACAGCATTATTATGAGTGCACCGATTCTACCGATTGCCTTGCCTAAGCTTTCAACAGCACCCATGTGGAAAGCAAAGAAACATCAGTATTTTCAAAACCAAAATGCATTTATGTGCTACAGTTAACCAGTGAATTGTAAGACCTTATAGTAGAAGTCCAGCTTGGAAACGAAAAGCTCATACTGTTAAAGCTGTGCATTTCCCTCCTTTGCAGGTTCAAAGACTGTAAGCCTCTGATATTCAGATACAGAACAGATGACTGGTGAGTGATACAATGCATCCTCTTTAGGAAAAAACAGTTTTAAAAGACACATTTTTACACTTAATATGAAATTTGAGAAAGAAGCTATGCACAAACAGCATGTGTATAATAATCCAGGCAGTCCTGGATAAATCTGGAAACACTGTCTATTTTTTCCATTTCCTTAGATGTTTCTTCAGCCTACTGCTGTGTCAAGGCTCAGGGATATGATACCTGACAGTGTTTAACAATTACCACATTTTATTGCTGTGCATTTGCCTCAGTCCATTTAAAACTCTCAGCCAATATTTGGGCTTGATTACGCTATTAGGGTCAACCATGGGCTGTTCCCAGTAGTCAGGATAAGGTAGCTCTGTTTTCAAGGGGATAGATTTAATATAAGATTTCATATGAGACATAGATCTTTTATATCAGCCCACTGAACCCACAAGGGATTACTGATATTGACACAGTTTAATACTAGGAAGACAAACAAACAGCTTTTAAGAGAGCACAAAACACTTTTGATTACTTACTCAGACTGAAATTATTGATTGTTTTATCAGGCTGGGTGCTTGTATGAAAAGGGCAGGGTCAAAGAAAGAAACAACACAACAAAAAACCCAGAAGAGATGAATGGAGGTCTTAAGCTGAGGTGTACTCAGGCAGACTAGGCACAGCAGCTACTGCTATGGCTTGGCATATAGCAGCCTTAGATGCCCTTGTGAGAGCAAGTGTGTGCTTAGAGACAAGGTGTTTCATCTGTTATTTTTAATTGTTGCAAATTGTATTTCAGTTGGCTTCTGTGATGGCTAGTGCAATCTCTCCAATTATTTTAGCTGGCAACTACATTAGTTTTTCATTTTGTTGTTTAACAATAGCTTACTTCAGAAAACTAAAGATCTTGTTATATGTAAATTTCTGGAAAGATATTTGATATCACTTCTAAGTGACCATATTATAAAGCCTTTTATGATTGTCAGTAGTGTTGTATAAATCTATTTTGCATAATAATTAAATAGTATCACTCCAACCCCGAGAAGTCATAGACCTTTTGTCATCATTAGACAAAATCAGGCTGAGTGTAAACACAGCCTAGTTTCCTCCGTGTTTTTGTATTTGTATGCAGCAATTGTCAGCATGTCGGCAGTGGACAGTGATAAAGTGCATTTTTCTGCTTGGGTGGTTAGCCCTTTCATTTTTACAAGTGACAAAATAAAAATCTGTTGAAGAGTGAACATGCTGCTTTCACTGTGTCATCTCAGCCCTGCGGGTCATTTTATTATAAAAATGTAAAAATCCAGTCAATTTTATTTAATCAGCTGAAAAGGAAAAGTGTTTCCAGGTCATTAATCAAGTGCTCCTTCTCTGTGGGAACTTGTCTCTTCAGAAACTGCCATCTGAATCATTAATAAAGCTGAAAAGATTTTGTGCCAGCAGGTTTTTGAGAAACCTAGATGTTATCAATATAACTGGAGTAAAGTAATTTGAGGTCAACAAATAAATCTTTATATATTCATTGCTTCAAAAGCTGAATATTGCCTATTAAAAAACAATTATTTTTTAAAAAACATTTAATTGTTGGAAGATATACAACTGTTTAGAAGGTATTTGATAATATATTCCATAATTACATGTTTTCTTTAATGTTACTTAACCATATATTTACAGTAAACTTTTATGTGAATTGATCAAAACATGATGAGACATTAAGAAGAGATAATTACTACTGTATCCATAATAATAATGGTAGTAATTAAACCACAGAGAACTACATTCAAATAGTGTCAAGCTGGAGATTTAAACCTCTATTAACAAAGACACTGAAGGCACTCACTGCTTTTTAGCACATTCACCTTCATGCAGCCTTGGTGCAGCAGCTTGTGCTACCTGTGGCCAAATCTCTGTGTACCTTTTGTGGCAGGCAAGGAGAACATGCTTTCTCATCCCATTAACATGTTGAGTGATGAAAGCTGTTTCCATCCCACAGAATGCGCAAGTCAAAAACCTTACAAAATGTTGGAATTGGTAGTTCAAAAAGAGATGGGTAGAAAATAAGCATGAATGCAGCAATTACACCAGTGGCCGTTCATATTCTTATCTGTCCTTGGGAGACTAAGCTCTGATTCCCTGTTCTTTCACCTGTTTTCTGGAAAGAAAGTAGTACCAAAAGGAGGAAATTGAGTTTCATAAAGGAAAAACCTAATATTTGTTTTCATTTTGCATGGGGAGCATTGATTCAGATATGTGCTTTTCATCAAAGAGAGAAAATATTTGAATCCAGGTTCCCAACTGTTGTCTGGTTTCTTATCTCCAGGCTTCCCCTGAAAACTATTCTTTTTTTTTTTGACAAATCTGAACACATTAACTGGAAAACTCCTTCTGCCAAGAGCTTCCTACTCAGATTACTTATGAATACCCTGTTTTTCTTTACACTTAATGGTCTCTGGAATTAGGAAGATAAGAGAAGCTTGCTTGATTTATATTTTTTGCTTTACATTGTATCTTTTCTAATTTGTTGGATTGGCCCCAATTAAATTAATTAACTAGCTTTTCCTAATTATGTGTAATGTTTTGATAGGTAAGAAATTAATTTTGATTTCTGAAAATATTAAAGTTATGATTTCAAAAGCTACATAAATCCATGTCTATTCAGGAGGGCAGTATTTCAAACTATATTTATATGGGTGAGCATTTATTATTCTAGTGACAAAAGTCATGCCTACTCAAGTCATAAAAATATTACAAAAATAGATCCCATTACTGTTTTTCTCTGTTATTTTAGAGGTATTTTTAATCTCATACACAGTATGTTATATGTGAATTAAGATGTTGATTTCTTCGCAGTGAAAGTTCAGAGCCTGTTATAATATTCTGAATTCAGAGCTATCAGTATAATTTAGATTTTGCTACATTCTTCTTAACAGTGTGCACTCAACAGTTAGTGCAAATCACCATCACTCTCATTACATATTGTAGACTGAAGACTTTTCCTAAATGGTCCTGTAGCTCTATAGTAAGATTGCAATCCATGTAAATTCTGCATAACTCTCTGGATGTCCTTGGTTATGTTGGACTTTGCTTAATGTGGGAGATGGTTAGGTTGACACAACTGCATGAAGCTTGGCACACAGGCTTGCAACAGGCCACTAAAGAGCCAGAATCTAATTGCATTTACACTAGTTCAATTCACTTGGAGTTACTTGTTTGTACCTGTGTAACGGAGTGAAAAAGAGCCTGCAGGTCAACAGCAGCAGTAATTACTTGTCCACTAGGATCTGAACTGAGGCCACCAATGCATTTCACACAGTTGATCACACAGTCATTGGATGGTAAGATGTCTTGTCCTGAGAAACAAAAGCTTCTCCTAACATGAATTTAGTAGTGGAGGGCTTCAGAGTCCATTTACCAATCCCCAGGACTCAGTGGCTCATGAGACTGGTAATGTGTTATGAAGTCTCTCACCATCACAAACTTACACTTTTAAGAATATGTGTGTGTGTGAGCACATGCTGCTTTTTTCCCTCTGTGTAGAAAATTGACTAAGGGTGTCCTGCTAGCTTTGGGGAAGAGCATCTTTACCCTGCTGTGATAATTTGAGAAGTGGCAGAATTTTGTGATTTAAAGTAGATTTCTTCTTTCTTTTGTACATTTTTTTCTCTTAAAATGAAATGTTAGAGCTATTTTAGTCTTAATATAGACTAATCACTATTACAGTTATCTAAAATATAGTGAGCTGTGTAAATAATCTCATTTTATTATTTCATTTTCTCAAAAACCACTATTTTTATAATTATTCTATATCAAGAAAAAAATGTATGAAGTATTGTTTGAAACTAAAAGATGGTTAAAAAAAAGGCTGCCTTGAATCACAAAGCTCTAACAAGTTCTAAATTATCACAGTGGGAGTAAAGATGGTATAAAAATGATAAAATAGCTAGCAAAGAAGCTTAGTCCCAGTACAAATGAAAATACCTGCAATTCCTTTGGTAACAGACATAGTAATTTTTCAGTAATTGGTATTAATTATTGTTGGCAAGAAAGTATCAACAACTCTCATTTAACTATGTCAGTTACCATTAATATAAATCTTTCAGGACTCATTTTTATGAACACATGTACTTTGCACATTCAAAAATCAGTTTTTTTCAGTTGTAAAATACATTAAGCTGGGTCAGAAAATGTGTAACAATGTCTGCTTCCAAATTCACCAATTTTCTGTGTTTGTTCTGTTGCATGGACATTTACTCCTCCTGTAAAAGCGCTGACTGTTTGATTTGATAGAATCATAGAATATCCTGAGTCGGAAGGGATGCACAAGGATCATCAAATCCAACTCCTGGTCCTTCACAGGACACCCCAAGAATAACACCATATGCCTGAGAGCAATATCCAAATGCTTCTTGAAATCTGTAAGGCTTGGTGCTGTGACCACTTCCCCAGGGAGACTGTTCCAGTGCCCAACGACCCTCTGGGGGAAGAACATTTTCCTAATATTCAAGCAAGCCCCATCCCTGTCTACGCCCACCCACCCAGCTCCCTCCCTTACTGACACAGCTTCATGTCATTCCCTTGACTTCTGTCATCATTTACAGAGAGATCAGTGCCTGCCCCTCCTCTACCCCTTCCAAGGAAGTTGTAACTGCAATGAGGTCTCCCGTCAGTCTCCTCCAGGCTGAACAGACCAAGTGACCTCAGCTGCTCCTCATATGGCTTCCCCTCAAGGCCCTTCACCTTTTTTGCCCTCCTTTGGACCCTCTCTGGTAGTTTAATGTCTTACACTGGAACACTCAAAATGCCCCCAGCACTCGAGGTGAGGCTGCCCCAGTGCAGAGCAGAGCAGGACAATCCCCTCCCTTGCCTGGCTGGTGATGCTGTCCCTGATGCCCCCAGGACACGCTTGGCCCTCCTGGCTGCCAGGGCACTGCTGGCTCGTGTTCAACTTGCCATGGACCAGAACCCCAGGGCCCTTTCCATGGCACTGCTGTCCAGCCTCTCATTCCCCAGTCTCTGTGTACATCTTTGTGTGCATGGAGTCACCCCATCCCAGATGCAGAATCTGCCACTTTCCCATGTTAACCTTCATACATTTGGGGATTTCACAGCCCTCAGATATGTCCAAGTCTCTTTGTGGGCCTTCTGCCTTTGAGGGACTCAAAAGTTCCTCCCAATGTAGTATCACTGACAAACTTACTTATTATATCTTCATTTGACAGTAAAAGCCCCAAACATACAAACCATGTTCACTTATGCATGAAGTTGAAGACATTGGGTTGACTTATACATACAGACTTTTGGGTTGACTGTAACGATAGACATCTAGATGCTGTCGGGATTGAAAAGCCACATAGTAAAGAATTCAAAAATTGACAAGCATTTTTAGCACATTTTATCTCTTTCTTGCTCTTTAATGTTAGAAATGTGAAACTATTTCTCATTCTATCTTGATCTCATTCAGTACACATGCCAAAATTAAAATCTAATATCTTTATTGTTACCACAGTTCACAGGATATAGTTCTTCTATGTGGCATGAGATCTCAGACTGGAAGTGACTCTTTCAGTCACTTCACTCTAATTTCATACTACTGCAAGATCTTGCTAAATTTCCTGTCTTAATTTATTTTTTCTGGAATCATATGTTTCTTCAGATTTGATTTTATTTATAAATTATTCCTAAATAATTTAAAAAATTGTTTCCTAGAATATAAAATATTATCCTAAAAATTATTCCTATTCCTAAATATATTTGAGCACTACACTTTTGGTTTAGTAATTTATTCTCCCTGGAGCTTACTGTTAATCAAAGACTTTCCCAGTACTCATTCTGGTAGACTGAACTAACCACACTACTTTAACACATCTCTCTGCTTTGAGCAGATTATCCTTTGCTTCTCCTCTACTTTACTTTTTCTGATTGTTTTTTTTTTTTTTTTTAATTTGTTTCTTCCTTCTCCTCCCCCTCCTGGTCTGAGTCACTAGAATTTCCCCAATATTTCAAATCAGGCCACAAGAAGTCCTGAGAAGCTTTTTTGCTAATTAAAATATTTTCCATGTTTCTATAGAGATTTCCTCTTCTGTATTTCTGCTTTCAGTGCAGCTGTCACCAGCTCCCTTGCTCACAAGCATTCTCTACTGATTCCTTCTGCTTAGCTAATGATTTTTCTTATGGAATTGCAGCAAATGCTTTACTGAAATTCAGATAGATAAGAGCTTCTAAATGCAACTTTATTGAAGACAAATATCAGCTGCTTGATGATAATGCATTTTTATCCCTTTTATTTCTCAAGACCTTGGAACACTTTGTAGAACAAGTACTTTTCTTACCATTCAAAACCTTACAAAAAGCTATACTGTTCATTCTGTTATTGAAATTTGTCTGGTTTTTATGTTTTGTGACTCAGAAAACATAAACTGTTGCTTTGTAAGAAAAGACATAAATATTATGTACTTGGCTAAATATGTAATATACAGAACTACAGGATGTAGAATCAAATGCAATATAAGATATAAAAGATATTAAAGTATTAGAGAGCATCCAAAGGAGGGCAACAGCGATGGTGAAGAGCCTTGAGGGGAAGCTATGTGAGAAGTAGCTGAGGTCACCTGGTCTGTTCAGCCTGGAGAAGAGGAGATTGAGGGGAGACCTCACTGCAGTTACAACTTCCTTGGGAGGAGAAGAGGAGGGGCAGACACTGATCTCTCTGTGACTGGTGACAGGACCCCAGGCAATGACCTGGAGTTGTGTCAGGGGAGGTTTAGGTTGGATATCAGGAAAAGTTTCTTCCCCCAGAGGGTGTTTGGGCACTGGAACAGGCTCCCCACAGAAGTGGTCACAGCACCAGCCTGACAGAGGTCACCTGGACAATGCTCTCAGGCACAGGGTGTGACTCTTGGGGATGGTGATGTGGAGGGTCAGGAGTTGGACTCTGTGATCCTTGTGGGTCCCTTTCAACTCTGAATATTCTGTGATTCTATGACAAGTGCTGCTAGGACAGATTTAATTGCCTCTTTGCCAGATGTACTGCATATTCCTGTAAGCTTTGACAATATATATAGATTTGTATCTGATTTTTTTCTCTTTTATTTGTTTTTTATTTACATGAGCACCTACTGTACAAAGAATTTCTGTGGTACACAAAAGAAAATGCAAAAGGAGAGTAAAAGAGATATAGATGTATTTGAGAACTAATTTCTTAGCTCTCTTCTTTGGCAAGTAACTACAGGCTTTTCTCTTTCCCTGTATTAATATTAAACACATATTAATGATTTCACCATATCTATTTTCACCTCTGCAGTTTGTGCTGTTTTGGAATTAGCCCATTACCTAGAAGATACAGAGAAACTTGGCATTTTTAGTACAGCAAAGATATTGGGAAGCTACAATATCTCACCTAAACTCAGAAAAATAAGTGGAATTATTTGGATTGTGGTTTGAGAAGCTGAAGCAAAATAACCCATTATCATATGAGAGGCTTTTTCTTCTGATTTTTGGAAAATTTAGTTTTGAGTAAAACAGGAATGTGTCAGATCCCTTCTCAGAATAGATAGCACAGCATTGGTGTTCCATAAACATCAAGAGCTTGGGGTTTTTTTTTCACAATTAGGAGACCAGTTAATGAATTTTCTTTTCTGATTTTTTTAATTGACTCCCATTGGAATAGGGAACATTCTTGAGTTTTTTGAAAATTAACCTTACCATTCTGTAAAGATTTTCATCTTGCTTTTAATTTTGCTTTTTACCTCCTCAGTACCCCTCTTCCAGCCCAACGCAGTAGAAATATGAGTTACACTCTTCATAAAACACTAACAATTTATTCTGATTTTTATTCACCTCCCAGTAGCAAAACAAGAGATGCAAATAGTATCATCCATTTTCTGCGAGTCTGAATTCCATCTAAATGTCTGAGAAGTGTACAACTTGTCATAAAACAACAACTTTTTATCTCTGTTCTAGGGATTAATACCAAAGTCACAGGGAAAAAACAAATCCTTAAAGATTTGCCTTCTAAAAATAATTCTGAATGTGCTTCAACACCGACTGTTCTTTCAGAAATAAATTTCATGAGCTGTTATTGTAATCTTTTTTGAAGATGCAATTCCTTATGTGCAAGGAGAACTAAGAAAACATGAGCACTATTGCTTTTATAGCACCATGCATTTATAGAAGTTCATTCATGTGGCAATGGTATATTTTCATTTTAAGGGCAACAAGCTATGTGCTGAAAAACTATGAAGATGCCCTATTGCCATGTTAAATAATATCTGAATGGGTAATAATGGGAAAAGGGAAAATGTTCTTGAAGTTCATTTGTTATAGCTCCAAGTTGCCAGTTTGGACAGACAATCAGTGATTGTCCCCTAGGAATAGGAGCTCTGGATAGTAAATCCTAACAGGAAGGCCTCCATTCCTGCATGAGCACAGGTGAATGTTAGGACAGTGGGTACCCTCACTGCTGTTGCTCACTTAGTTCACCATGCTTAGGAAGATGAAAAGCAAATGACAGATCTACATAAGTAGCTCTTCAGGAAACTGCAGTGCTCCACAGCATGATAAAATATAAAAAACATAGGGTATACATCACAATAATGTAATGGCTTTTCTTTAGCTAAGGGGTTTTCCTTCTGCACATGTGGAAGACTTGTTCTGGAAAACTGTCGTAGGCCTACTGGGTTGTTAGTGATCTTGGAGCTCCAGTTCTGACAAGTCTAATCACTAAAGGAAGGAGGTGTATTAAAAATGCATTAATGCATAAAGCTATAAGATGCATGGGAGACTTAGGGTTTTGCTGGAGTAGATATTTGCATTTCATCTTCTATTTATCTTGCTGATCCTTCTGCAGAAAAATCCTGTAAATATCAAACCATTAATATGTTGAGTTGTCCTCAGAGCTCTAAAAGCCACTTGAGAATGGTATAGAGAAGTTACTCCTTATTTGTTTCTGGGACAGAGAAAAGAAGAAAAAAACACTTGTTTTTACAACAGCATTCTTTTTTTTTCATGGTAATAATTTAAAATAAGTGATTCCTGAAATTTTTTTTTCCAGTTTTGCGATGCAACACTCTATAACTATTGTATCACACAATAAAATAGAAATAATTCCTACAAAAATTTTATAATATGCATAATATTAACTCGTTCTATTTCAGTCAATTTCTTCTCCTTTCTCCAAAGTGGAATAATTTATTAGTTATCAATAATGTATGCTTATGTGTATTGTGCAGACTTCCTCTGTATATTTCCTCAGTGGTTTTCACTAATGTTTCTGCTTTTTGTGTTCTAACTGACAAATGATTTTTATACTCCAATGTATTTATTCATTATAGAAACAAACTTCTGTAGTGGCAGATCAAGCTCTGAAGCTCTCATGTGCACAACTGTGCTGCCACAGAAGATTTATTGCAAATAATAAGTAAATAATAAGCATTGTACTTTTCATGTGCATTGTATTTTTCACATGCATTGTATTTACCATTGTTACTTATTCTTTATGTTATTATGGATCTCATAATATCTAAAAGCATGAAGGAAAACATTTCATTTTACAGAAATCTTAGGTTTTGGGGGCTTTAGTCCAGTTTTGGTGTTCCATGGAAAGCATAGTGGTAGCCATTCCCAGCTTTTTTTAGGACATCCAAAGACAAGAGGTCTTGTGCTTTTTTGAGACAAGTCTCATTTTGGTGTTTGGAATCAATACGGTGGTGACATAACTGTGCTTTGGAGAATAAAAAGAAGTAAGAAACAAGAAACAGATATTGAAGAAACATAATAAGAAACAGAATTGAATAAAGCCCACCAGTGGTAACCTTCAGAAGTTCACACAATTTGGTTTCCAGGAGCTCTTTTTCTTTCCAAGTGACAATGACATTGGTGTCTTTCTCCTAAGTAATGCAGAAGTATAAATGTGGCTTTCATGTGTGTCTGGACAACTGTCTAATGCCCTAACAA